>PVJI01003533.1:0-122371 GCA_004026765.1 Micronycteris hirsuta
GCATAAATGGGAGGTAGACAACAGACAAGGGGAGGTTAGAACAGTATAGGAAGTACAGGAGCAGAAGGACTTATGTGTAGGACCTATGGACAAAACTAAAGGGAGGGGAAAGGGGGGTAAGGGGGAGGGGGGAGTGAAGGGGGGAAATGGGGCAACTGTAACAGCATAATCAATAAAATATAGTTAAAAAAAAAGAAAAGGTTATTAGAACAGAGAGAGAAAATAACTATGGAGACAGCTGTCATATAAGAACCAGGGCTTTCAGTAAAAGGATTCGGTCAATGAGCAGTAACCTGTTAGGGATGCAGAGGAAGGAATATGTGCCCTAACTCACTCCCTTCAAGCTCCTCCTGCTGGTGCCTCTCATAGACCAAACCACCTGGAAGCTAGAGAGCAAGGCAGTGGTTCAGTCCATACTAGCCAGCCTCCTGGGCCATTCTGCAGGGTGCAAAAGGAGAGGGAATGAATCTGGAGGGATAAGCAGGAGCTACCTGGTATGCTGTTTACTAAAATTCATAAAACCAGGTACTGGATATGCAAGGGTTCCTTATATTTTTCTCTATATACTTGAAACAATTCACAGTAAAAAAAAAAAAGGCAAATAAAGGAAATAATTCACAGTAAATTTTTTAAAAGAAGCATGGTATATTATTATGCAGGGAAAAATAAATGTAATAGTACAATCACAGCACATGTTCTGAAGGATATGCTCAATGTTTATCTTCTACTTGGGGATTAGGGAGAGTTTTTATTTTCTTTTATTACTTTGCTATTAAGAAGTTCTTCGCAGGGCTCTGACCAGCATGGCTCAGTGGGCTGAGCATCATCTTGCAAAGCAAAAACCACTGGTTTGATTCCCTGGTCAGGGCGCATGCCTGGGTTGCAGCCCAGGTCCCTGGTTGGGGCGTGCAAGAGGCAACTGATTGATGTTTCTCTCATATATCAATGTTTCTCTCCCTTTTTCTCCCTTCCTTCCCCTCTCTTGAAAAATAAATAAATAAAATCTTTTTTAAAAAAACAAGTTTTATTACAAGGATGGAAACTACCAGGAAAATAATGCTGCTGGCAACTGTAAGGGATATAGTAAGAACAAGCAGCTTCTCTTTGAGAAGGTGCAGGGAGACTCTAGAAAGAGGCTTAGGATTCAGTGGGGTTTGCTTATGATAGAAGAGATTCCAGAGATCAGAGTACAACGGCTAGAAAATCAATGAATGGAACAATATGGAACCTAAACCAAAGAAAATGATACAAAAAGCTTGCATTTTGGGTGGTAGCCAAACATATAGGGGGTTATGTATGAGGAACTGAAGAGTTAAGCACCTTCAGTGTTCTGAATGGAACTCTGAAGAAAGTTTTTTTTTTTTAAGATTTTATTTATTTATTTTTAGAGAGAGGGGAAGAGAGGGAGAAAGAGAGGGAGGGAAACATCAATGTGTGGTTGCCTCTTGTGTGCCCCCTACTGGGGACCTGGCCTGCAACCCAGGCATGTGCCCTGACTGGGAATCAAACCGGCGACCCTTTGGTTCTCAGGTCAGCACTCAATCCACTGAGCCACACCAGCCAGGGCTGAAGAAAGTTGTTTTTAAATCCCAGGTGTCAGGAACTTGACTACCCTAGCAACCAACAGTCTTTGCTTCAGGCTCTGTCCAGAATGTGTTTTGTGTGAAAATTTTTTATGAGGTCCCCCCCACAAAAAAAACCTTTCTTGTGTAATGCCAGAACACTCATTACTCCTGTGATGAGATGTGAACCTAGCTGAGATTCTCTATACGACTTCTGCAATGTCATAGTAGAATTCCTGTTTTTATATTGCTGAGCAGATGTAAAGTTTTAATTTCCATCTAAAGATTACAGCATAAATTTCATATGTCTTTTTAAGTTCTATGACATGATAGATAAAGTAAAATACCAGCATCTACACATATGCTATAAAAGTCTTATATCAATTTTCATCAACAGACTAAGAAGAACATACAAAGCATGTGCAAACATGTAATATTAGAGCTTTCCAACTCAAAAAAATACTAAGCTGTTTCTGAAACTAACAATGATTATATTCCTCAGAGAGCTATGAATATGTAAAGTTTGAAGTCTTTATGTCCAACTAGTCTTAAAGTTACTTGAGGGCAAAAAAAGGTCACCAAGATTTTTAAAAATCATTTTATACAAAAACAGCTGAACTGGTTTACTCCAATATCCTCCAGCTATGAAATGGGAAGAAACCTGCCTTGCTTAAACCTGAACAGCATGACAGCACCTCAGAAAGAGAGAGAGAATATTTTTACATTGGAATGCGTTTTCTGGTTTGATTGCTGACTCTTTCGTGTTAAAGCTGTTTTCTCTCTGAAGAATGTGGCTGCTCATGAAAAATAAGACTGATTACGAAAATAATGTTTTCTGAAATCTGTGTTACACAAGGTATTAAGAGAAAACAGAAAATCAAAGCATCACAATTGAGATATTATATTTACTCTTCTTACCAGTCTATATGTATATTCAGAAACTTGTAATAAAATTTAAAGAAAGAAGATGAAAACCTATTTCTAAAACTCAATTAAAGCTCAAACTATTCTCACACATTTTAAAATAAATTTTTCAAGGAGACTTGACTTGGGGTAGTGTGTACGCAATATAATATACAGATGATGTATTATAGAATTGTACACTTAAAACCCATATGATTTTATTAAACAATGTCACCCTAATAAACTCAATGAAAATTTAAATACAAAGAAATAATTCATTCTTCACCTAAACATTTTTCTTGGCCCTCAGTAGTGGCCCCCTTCTAAAGGGCGCAACCCTGTGTAAAGGCTTGGCTGTGCACTGCCACTGCATCCTCATAGACAGAATGCTCTGAGACATGGTTCGTTCTGAGTGGTGAGCCTCTTGGACCACATGCAGATTTCCACTGTCTATAGGGAAAATCCATATATTGTTATAAATAGAAGTTCAATAGGTTATTGAGTGTTTGGGGGGAGAATTGGAATGATGTCCTTGAATTATTTAAGAAGAATGCTTAAAAACATGTAAGATGATAAATTGTGTTATGCATATTTTACCCCAATAAAAATTTTCCCCAGAAATGTAGTGCAACCTAAATATATATAATTTTTATTTGTCAACCATACTTTAATACAGCTAGAAAAAGAATTCAAAGGGGAAAATACTAGAAATATATAAGACAAACATTTACATTGAAGAAGTTCCTGTACTGCCTTGAATAAATAATGCAATTGCATCAGGCTCTGATTATAGTAAGGCAGATCTATATCTCATGCTCATCAATACAGCAAGCCTGAAATGGCCAGCCAGTATAAGATAAGAAATCAGCCCTGGCTGGTGTAGCTCAGTAGATTGAGCGCAGGCTGGGAACCAAAGGCTGGGAACCAAAGGATCCCGGTTCGATTCCCAGTCAGGGCACATGCCTGGGTTGCAGGCCAGGTCCCCCAGTGAGGGCCATGTGAGAGACAACCACACATTGCTGTTTCTCTCCCTCTCTTTCTCCCTCCCTGCCTCTCTCTCTAAAAATAAATAAATAAAATCTTTAAATAAATAAATAAAATCTTTTTTAAAAATGCTGTTTAAAAAAAATAAAAATAAAGGAGCTTGTATTTAAAAAAAAAAAAAAAAGAAAGAAAGAAAGAAAAGAAATCAGGCCCGGCTGGTGTAGCTCAGTGGATTGAGCGCGGGTTGGGAACCAGAGGGTCCCGGTTCGATTCCCAGTCGGGGCACATGCCTGGGTTGCAGGCCAGGTCCCCAGTGAGGGCCATGTGAGAAGCAACCATACATTGCTCTTTCTCCCTCCCTTCTCCTCTCTCTAAAAATAAATAAATAAAATCTTTTAAAAAAAGAAAGAAAGAAATCAGGCCACCCTTTTTCATTTTAAGAGTTGATACATATCATCCTAGGATTATAAAATTGTAAGAAAGGAAGACACTGTTTTTACAAATAAAGAATGCTGATCCCAGGTGAGTGTAAAGAATTTATGCCAAATCACATTTGCTTCTCTGGACGGTGGGTCTCACTGAGTCAACAACTTTGTATTCAGTGCCTAATAGTGCGAGGCATTGTGAGCTGTTGAGACTATAAAGGTGACTAGGACACTTGGACCCTGCCCTCATAGGAGTGCACATTAAGTGAGGGAATAGACCTAGTTAGATGATGATAATGTAGTATAACATGATGAGTGCAGTAGTACAAGGGTGCACTCACTTCCCTGGCAGTACAGAGAGTAATTATCTCTGTCTCAAGGATTCTTTATGCTACAGAGTAGGAAAAACATTCCTAAAAGAAGTTATCCCTTCCCCAGACCTCTGTTCAATAAGTCAGTGAGGAAGGAAAAGGAGGTGTCAAACAGTAAGGAGTTCAGGGTGGCTGCTGCACTCAAGGATCCAGTCAGCTGGGAGTCGGTGGGAGGAAAGGATGGAAAAAGCATGCAGCTCGGTGGGAAGGCAGGATTCCGGATGTTTAACGACCTCGTGTTAAATCACTTAGAAGCCACAAAGGCAAGACATTCAAGTTGGGGATAGGAGTTTTATGTTAGAAAGATAACTCTCACTCACTGTGTGCTGGAGGATGGATTATAAAGGAGGAAACTGGAGCGTGGAAGGCCTATCACGAAGCTGTGGCAGTGGTCAAGTTGCTACTTTTATTTTTCTTTTCCGGCTAAGGCCCTTTATGATTTTTCACCCTCCAGTACAAAACAGAGAAATCAAACTATGACGACTGCTATTGCATTCAGTCTTTTCCAGTCCTTGGCTTCTTTTCATGCTTATTCCACCACTCATCCTCACAGAGGATGGAACCTTCCTTTCACTGTCCCCAAATACACCAACATTCTCTCCTGTCTCCACCCTGGACTTTCCTGGAGTGTCTGCAATAGTAATACAAATAGGAACAAAGAGTACACAGATTTGCATCTGAAGGTGTAGATCTGGAAGGCATCTGTAAAGCATGAAGCCATAGAAAGAATCAAATCACCAGTAAAATATACAAAACAAGAAGGAAAGGAGCTTAAAGGGCAGACAGAGGTTATGAAACCACAAAGCAAGCAAATGAACAGCATGCCAAATGAACATCCAGTGCCCACCTGGTATGACCCGCAAGGGTAGCCACAGGTGTGAAAGGTCCCAAAGCCATAGCAAACAGACAGGTTATTTGTACGTAACCCAAAATTCAGCTGCCGGGCTGACTCCAAGTCCTTCAATCATCCAGAGTCAATTTTTTTTAGAGATTAAAATTAGCCTGTGGAAAGTACCAGTTGGTACAACCTGTCTAGAGGGTAATTTGACCTAACAATTCTACTTTTAGAGATTTATCCTATAAACATATTGGCATGTTTGCAAAATTGTGTAAGTATAAAGATGTTTATTATAGCCTTACTTATAAGCAAAATATTAGAAAAATCTCAATTTCCTATAAAAAGAATTAGAGAAGTAATGGTACTCCTAACCATGAAAACTATGCAGACAAAACTTTTTTAAAAAAACTATACATGGTGATATAGAAAGATATGCCCAAGATATATCATTAGGTGAAAAAAACGATGTGCAGAAGATTATGCAAAGCATGTTACCATTTGTGTGAGATAAAAATAATGTATAAAATACTTGAAATATCTCTTGAAGAATACTCAATAAATTGATAACAACAGGGCCTGCATAGTTAGGCAACTAGGAGAGAAGGATGCTTATTTTTCACTGCACACCTTTTTTTAATTTTCTGGAATTTTTTACCATGTGTATGCAATGCCTGTTCAAAAAATACAGTTAATTTTAAAAATAAGCAATTACATACAAATTTTTTAAAGCAAGAAAACATTTATAAATGTGACTAAAAAAAAAAAATTCTATTAAAATGGCTCACTGTCCTATCCTATACACATGGGAAATCTAGTGTCCCTCCCAGTCTCTCCAAGGATTTTTTCATTCAAGTGGGAACTCACATCTCTCCTAGTTATCTCCTATTCTGGTGTCTTGATTTCACTGTATTTTTAGGCTCACCTCAGAGTCTTGTTTCTTATGTATGCTATCCAACACTAGAGGAACAGTAGAGGAAGTCACTGACTCTAATTCGGTCTGTTTAATGCTTCAAAGCTGTCCTGTCCTGGTCTTAGAGCTCTTTGCAAAACCCTCTTTAATAGTAACACAAAAATGCCCTGGCTAGTCCTAATCCAATACACACCATTACCAGCAGCATATGGCCTCCTCCACTGCTTGTCTAGTTACCTGCCCTACAGGAAATGCCTAGTCTGTCCCAACAAATGCAACAAGGTAAGGACATTGGATCAATCAAAGCATGCTTGCCAAGGTCAGGAACTCTGTGGTCACAGATTTATACACTAATTTCCAGTATCTTCTCTCACTGGCTGTTTCTGGAATTTCTTAGTCTTGATCACGCTAGGAAGCTCACACAATACTGCATACACGATACTCCTTTCTACCTAAAACCTCCTTTCTTGAGCTACAGTTTCAGAGATCATCTCAATAGCTTCAAAAAGTTCTCTCACTTTAAAGTCTTCCTCAGGAACCAAATATCCCATTCAGGTTAATCTAATAGCAAGAGTTGGTTAAGTGTGGTAGTCTTAGGAAAGATGTAATCCTGGCTCAGTTCTACACCAACATGCATTTGGTTATTGTACCAGAATTCAAAATGGATCTAGACATGATCCTAAAACATTACCTTGAAGTCAGTCACTTGAATGTCTACCAGTCCCTCCAGCCTGCAGGATTTACATCACACCATGATACTTAAATTCAAATGACCCAAATGCCATCCTATGTATGTTAGGACACCTGGGATCCCACCTCTAATATCTCCAAGGACTCTTGAGAAAAACATATTTCTGCTCATCTGTTGTTTAATGTCCTAGATATGCTGAATTCTCAGTTTCTCCCACATGTCATCCTGTACAGCTTTTTCCACCTCAAAATAATGTTTTCAAAGCATCCCACCCTTTGGCCATTCCCTTTATTCTTATCCATCAAACTTACTAACTCCATATTCCCTACTCTAGCTATTTTTAATCTCATTGCAATCTTTAATCCATGGGCCTGACTGTGTATATACACTTCCATGACTGTCCTCATGTTCTTACTTCCCTCCTTATTCATCTTAAATTCCATGATCTGGCACTATTCCCATGAAAATATACTTAATCCTCTTGCCCCTGTCTTTCTTCTTTGCATTTATCTGGGAAACCCCAACCTGGCTAGACACCTACATATATATATCTAATGACTGCATGTGAGCAGTTTCCACAATTGCAGAAAGTCATATAACCATGCAGATTGTTGTCACATTAAATTTCTGACCACAAATCCCAAATAGGGAATTAACTCTGCCAGACAATCCTTTTATACATCTTACTAAATTCCCTTACACATTCTTGAAAAGGACTAGTTTTGACCTTCTCCTCTATGCTTACACATCCAACACTCTTGCTCCTCTCTCTGTCAGCTGATAACTTTACTTCATAGTTGTAATCATATAAGAATGTTCACAAACTAGCCCTGACTGGTGTGGCTCAATGGGCTGCGCATCATCCTGCAAACTGAAAGGATGCTGGTTCAATCCCCGGTCAAGGAACTTGCCTGGGTTGCAGGCCCTGTCCTTGGTTGGGGGCATGCAAGGGACGACAGATCGATGTCTCCCTAGCACATCAGTGTTTTTCTCTCTTTCTCCCTCCCTTCCCCTCTCTCTAAAAATAAATAAATGAGCCCTGACTGGTGTAGCTCAGTGGATTGAGCGTGGGCTGAGAACAAAAGGTCGCCGGTTCCATTCCCAGTCAGGGCACATGCCTGGGTGGAAGGCCAGGTCCCCAGTAGGGGGCACATGAAAGGCAACCACACACTGATGTTTCTCCCCCTCTCTTTCTCCCTCCCTTCCCCTCTGTCTAAAACTCCAAAAAAAAGAACTAAGAGATGAAGAGATAGCCAACCTATCAGATGCAGAGTTCGAAACACTGGTAATCAGGATTCTCAGGGAAATGATTGAGTATGGTCACAACATGAAGGATGAAGTGAAGTCTATACAAAGTGAAATAAAGAAAAATATACTGGGAACCAACCGTGAAGGGAAGGAAACTGGACTCAAATCAATGATTTGGAACAAAAGGAAGAAATATGGAACAGAATAAAGAAACAAGAATTCAAAAAAATGAGGAAATACTTAGGAACCTTCAGAACAACTTTCAATGTTCCAACATCTGAATCATAGGGATGCTAGAAGGAGAAGAGGAAGAGCAAGAAATTTAAAATTCATTTAAAAAATAATGAGAGAAAACTCCCCCAATCTGGTGAAGGAAATAGACATGCAGGTCCAGGAAGCTCAGAGAGTTCCAAAGAAGTTGCACCCAAGGAAGCACACACCAAGACACATCATAATTAAATTACCCAAGATGAAAGATAAGGAGAAACTTAAAAGCAGCAAGACAAAAGGAGAGAGTTACCTACAAAGGAGTTCCCATAAGACTATCAGCTGATTTCTCAAAAGAAACCATGCAGGTAATAAGGGGCTGGGAAGTATTCAAAGCCTTAAAAAGCAAGGACCTACAACCAAGATTACTCTATCTAGTAGAGCTATCATTTAGAATGAAAGGGCGGAGAAAGTGCTTCCCAGACAAGGTAAAGTTAAAGTTGTTCATCATCACCAAACCCTTATTATATGAAATGTTGAAGGGTCTTATCTAAGAAGAAGAAGATCAAAACTATGAACAGTGAAATAACAACAAACTCACAACTATCAATGACTGAACCTAAAAAAAAACTAAAACAAAAACAAACTAAGCAAACAACTAGAACAGGAACAGAATCACAAAATGTAGACCACATGGAAGATTACCAGCTGGGAGGGGGACAGGAGAGAGTAGGGGAATAAGAAGCATAATTGGTAGGTACAAAATAGACAGGGGGAGGTTAAGAATAGTATAGGAACTTATATGTATGACCTATGAACCTAAACTAAGGGGGAGGAATGCTGGAGGCAATAGGGTACTGGGTGGAAGAGGGTAAAGAGGAGAAAAAAATGGGACAACTGTAATAGCATAATCAATAAAATATACTTAAAATAACAGTCATTGTTAAACAAAATAATTTCTTGCAAACATGATCATAGTTGTTTACCAAACTCTTAGACTGTCAAGTGCCTGCCAGGAGTACACTGAATAAATATTAAGTAAGTGAATCAATAGACTGAATACACGATTAAATAACATAACTTGGCAATGAGTCCTCCCTTGATCATCCTATATAAAATAAATCCCCAGGTCCCTATATCTCCCTTATTATACTTTATTTTTCACCATAGCACTCATAGTCACCTGATGTATCATATATATATACATTTGTTTATGGTCTTTCTATTACTACCAGATTGTAAGTTCTGTGACAGCAAAGATGTTATCTGAGCCCTGGCTGGTGTAGCTCAGTGGATTGAGCGCAGGCTGGGAACCAGAGGATCCCGGTTCGATTCCCCGTCAGGGCACATGCCTAGGTTGCGGGCCAGGTCCCCGTGAGGGCCATGTGAGAGGCAACCATACATTGCTGTTTCTCTCCCTCTCTGTCTCCCTCCCTACCCCTCTCTCTAAAAATAAATTTTAAAAAAATCTTTAAAAAAAAAAAAAAGATGTTATCTGTGTTTTGTTTTATATTGTTTTTCACTGCTGAATTCCTAGTGTATACAGTAAACATTCAATAAATATGTGTTGTATGGATATTTAAGTAAAGTTTTTAAATAAATAAATAATCTATGTATTAAAGGGTAGTAGAATATGCCACCCCAAAATATGCCATTTTGCATAAGCAGTATTTTTAGCTGAAAGCAATTGAGAAGCATATACAAGAAAGTTTTTACTTTCACCCTAAAGCAAGACATAAATTTACAAAGGTATGTCTCCTCTCCTCTCTACCAAGAAGGACAAAGGTTAATCCTGGGGATAATGTTAGACCCCTATCAGTAGAGAAACTGCATAACAAATCATACTCTTGTTTACCATGCTTTTTCTGGTAATCTCCCTATAACTGCTCTACCTTACACCTTTTTTCTTTTGTCTTGAGCTGAAGATGATATTTAAGCTGGAGTTCTAAGCCACCTCTGAGAGTTATTCATTTTTTCCTGGGTATGTCCCATGTATACAGGACATACACATGTTCATAAACTTCTGTTTGTTTTTCTCTTATTAATGTGCCTCTATTTACAGGAGTCTCAGACAACAACTCAGAGGCTAGAGGGAATATTATTTTGCTCCTCTATACTACCTGTCTATTAATCTATCTTCCAGCTTTAATCACTCAAAGATCTTGAAGCAACCTTAAACCAGTGGCAATGAGCATGCTTAATACCCAGATTTCATGTTCTAAATACCATCCCTCACTAAATGGAAGCAAGACTTCTTGGAGAGAGAGCTAATTCTGAGTCTGAGGCTGGGATAAGTGCTTTCATGCACTATGTGCCTGATAAGGTAGAATTCAAGATTTTTCTTAGGTAAAGTTTATAATATGTCAATTATACCTCACTAAAATCAGTTTTGTTTTTATTCTTTATTAGGAGGAAGAAGGAAGAGAAGAGCTGTCTAACTTGACAGGTCATAAACTGTGGTTTAAAAATCTTGAGGGACCCCAAAATCCTTTCAGGAGTAAAAACTTCTCATGATATTACTAAGATGTTATTTGCCTTTTCCCATAGTTACATCTGCACTGATAGTATAAAAACAAAGGTAGGTAAAAATGCCAATTACTTAATACAAATCAATGAAGTGGCACCAAACTGTGCTGGTAGTCATTGTATCTTTTATTATCATGCACTCACAGTAAAAAACAAACAAAAAAGATGGATAGAGATATGCTGGAAAAAAAGCCACTTCAGCCCTGGCTGGTATAGCTCAGTGGATTGAGCGCGGGCTGCGAACCAAAGGGTCACCAGTTCGATTCCCACTCAGGGCACACGCCTGGGTCGCAGGCCAGGTCCCCAGGGGGGCCACATGAGATGCAACCACACATTGATGTTTCTCCCCATCTCTTCCTCCCTCCATTCCCTTCTGTCTAAAAATAAATAAATGAAATCTTTAAAAAAAAAAAGCCACTTCAACTTAAAATCACTCACTGTACAAAATCTCAGTCTTAATTGTGTATCCTTTTCTTATTCTATGTGAAAATTGGAAATAAGACGTTTCTGCTGCATACCAAAGTAGGACAGTTGCCCCAGGGGAAAGCACTTGCGCAATGTTTGAGTTCTGAGCTAAACTAACAGCTTTTTTTATGGAACACCATTTTTACTTGAAAGAACTGACAGATATACTACGATTATTTTGACTTGGGTACTTGGCACATTTTCTCAAACATACATTAAGTGAGCCTGTCACTTCAAAGAAAACAACCGACAGTGTTGAGCTTTTAAGCAAAAATTAGAATTTTGGAAAACTTTTATCTGCCACTGTGAGCTTAACAGTTTCCCAATACTTAAGGGTTTTCTGAAGAGATCAATGGTGATAATAACAAACGTGATTCTTTTAATATTGTTTAATGAGATGTGTCAATATTCAGATTTGCATAATTCAATAGGCTAGTGTTTTCCATGTGAAGAATGCATAATGTGACAAAGTTATGTATGGGTGAGAGATCCATCAAAGTGCAAAGGAGATTCATGGATTTGATAGGATTTCAGATTCTACACTGCAATTAAATTTTAAGAAACTACCACTTGTCAATTTTGACGTGGTATCAAAGAATAATATCTATGATTACCTAAAATGGCCACTAAAATACTCTTTCATCTTCCAATCACTTCAACCAAAACAAAATATTGCAGCAGGTTAAATGCAGAAGCAAATATGAGAATCCAGTGTCTTCTTTTAGGCCAGATAATAAAGACATTTACAAAAATATAAAACAACTTCTCACTAAATCCATTTTATTTTGGAATATATATCTATTTTGTAAAATATTTTATTTTAATTAATATATAGGGTTTATTATTGTTATTTTAAAACTATCTGATGAATATATTTTTTAAATTTCCCTATCTTAATTTCTAAATAGTAAATATAGATAAACAGAACCTCCAAGATAAAAAGTTCAAGTAAAAAAGTGTCCAGAAACCAAAAAGTTTGAGAACTGCTGGTTTTATCTGAACAGAGAAAGTCATTTTAGAATGTATCTGCTTTTGGTTCAGGAAAAGTCCATGAGAGGCCTTTATTAGTTGTGTAAATATATGATGAACAGGCAACTGCTACTCTGGGAGAAAGAGTAAGAGGACTTTTTGTGACTTGAAAAAAGGCTGTCCTTCAAAGCTTGGTACATAGAGGTGGTCACTGTTTATAAATTTACATGGGAACCAAAAAACATCCAGGGAGGAAAGTGAATTAAACTCTGACCCCTTTCTTGTGAGATTCAATGTCTTTGTAGCCACTCTGAAGGCTTGAGAACTGGTGGGAACAAAGAACATTAAAGGATTCAAAGGGGAACTCATCACAATGGAGAATTCTGTGTAGGTGATCCAGGTCCCACATCAGAGCCTAGAAGGCCACAGAGGAAGAACAGCTCCTACAGAGTATGAAATTGAAGACAGCAAACTCTTGATCCAGCTACCCGACCCAGTGATTTGGCCTTGGGAATAATGCCTAACCGTGAACATAAACTAGAAGAGCTGCTGCTTGGAAGCCCACACGTGGGCCTCTGTAGAGATCTGGACTAGCAGGCGCATTGTTCCTGCAGTGGAGCCCAGGCCTGGGCTGAACCTCTCTTGTGCATCGATATCACAAAGCAGTGATTTAGGAGCAGCAGCCCTTAAACCAGAACCCCTGATAAACTAACTCGCTCTTTCTCTGCCTGATGTTTGAGGCCACAATTTACCGCTTTGGACTGAATAAGCCCCTATTATTCTTGGGTGATTGGCTGAGAAAGGACAGCTTCAAAAGAGACATTCTGGACTTCATGCAAATGTGAGGCTTCAGTTGTTTAATAGAAAAGATAAAAGCAGTGTCCATATTAGCATAGCAAGCTGGCAAACTGGGTACAGTTCTGCCGGATGCTATGCCAGGCAGCCAAGAACAAGATACAATCCCTGGCCTCGAAGAGCTTACAGCTGTCAGAAAAGCAAGAAAAGAGGCATTTGTGTCGTAGAGACAGACGTTCTGTACTATGAGCAAGCACAGAGTGCTATGGGAACAGGTAGAGGAGTGCTCGGCCAAGTCTCAAAGGATAGGTAGGAACATATTCCTAAACTGCATTAATGAGAACATTTATTGCTAGCCAGTAAAACAAACAATTCCTCAGTGTCAGTGATTGAACACAATAAATATTTATTACTTGTTTAGTTCAGACAGAGTTCTTGGTGCTCTCCTTTAAATGTGTCTCAGGGACATGGGCAACTTCTCTTTTGTGACCATACCAACTTATAGCTTCAAAGCTACCCAAGCATCAGACAGTGGGCATATAGGGCAGGGGTTGGGTGGAGTGGTGTGAAAGGGAAAGACACATCAGATACTTAACTTGGGCCCGGAAGCAACACATACAGCTTTCATTTATATTCCATTAGCCAGGACTAGCCACATGGCCCCACCTAGATGCAAGAGACATGAGTCATGTAGGTTTCCTAGACAATAAGAAGAAAATGAAATGATTGGGTAAACACACAGCATTCTCTGTCACAAGAGAGTGTAAAACAGAAAAGGCAAGAGGGAGAAGTGGAACATTTCAGATAGAGGGCACTGCACATTAAAACCCCAGGGCTGAAAGGTCTTGATGTGACGTGGCTACAGTGAAAAGTGTCAGGGGAAGTTGTGATAAGCCATGAGGTTTAAAAGGTAAGCAGGGCCTTGGCATAAAGAGTCTAGAAACTTCAATCCAGGGTTGTTGCAGTGGGTACGAAGAAAGGATAGAAAGAATTAGAGTAGTAATTGAGCATATTTGATGATTGTTTGAATAAGGAGTGGGGAAAGGAGGGGTGAGAAAGAAGCAAGGATGGTGCCATTTACTGAGACAGACTTCGGGGAAAAAAAAAAGGAGCTATTTTAAGGGGAAATATGATACGCTTGTGGAACAGCCAAAGGAAGCCAGAAGGTACTTGAAAAGCTGGGCCTAAAGACAAATCTTAACTGGAGATGAAAGATGTGATAGTCATCAATACAGAGATAGTACTGGAAACTATAACTGTAGATTTCCAAGGAAAGTGTGAAGAGCCAGAATAGAATCAATGATGTGCTGTTAAGTGTTTTAACAATCAGCTCTCCAGCAAAAGCCCTGATTTGTAAGCATTTGCTGATGTTTGTGGTGTAAATACTCACACTGAGGTCAATTTCAAACTACCAACTTGTCATCACTGAACATAAAGTTGTAAAGAGATGCACCCAATTGGTTCTTGAGAGCTGCTGCAAGCCAGTTCCACACACCACTGAGTAGAAGAGAGCCTTGCATACAACCCTAGCATGAATATTAATTAAGAAATAAACAGAACAAAAGAAATCTTGAAAGAAGAAACCATCCTAGGAACCACAGAAAGAAAGAAGTCAAATACACTAAAAACTAAACAATGTCCATTATATTTAACATCAAGGAGCTCATTAGTACCCTGGATAAGATTAGTTTTAATGGAGACAGATGATAGTAGGCCTAGAGGTTAATGTGAAATCAAATGTTAGAAACCACAACTGTAGATATTTCTTGGACACCAAGAATAGTCAGGGTGGATTTTATTTTCCAAAAGTAGAGTTGGACCAATCATTATAAACCATAATGACATTCACCACATTCACCCTTACTTCCCTCCATCCTACTCCCCACACATATGTCTAGTTTTCTGTATTCCTATGCCTCTCACAATCAGCCTCAAATAAAGTGGTACCATTTATCCAGGAGACACAGAGAAATGAATGGAGTGTATGCTAGATTATGCTATTGTCAACTTGACTGGCTACAAGTGCTGAAAAACTGCTATTACAGACTAAAAAGGTGATTTGTGTTATATAGCAGGTCTTTGAAGGTTGTTTTATTATAATGTTTGATGAGATGCTGTGGGAATTTAACTGCTGTTTATATCAATTAGCCTATGATAAAACTGATCTCATACATCATTTTGCTTAAAGTCTCAGAACCTATTGACTATATTAAGTGAGAACCTACAGTAGAGCAATTGTAAACAATTGGTAATACTGCCACCTCTGGTAACTTGGAAGATAGAAAATGTACCTAAGGAACTTTTAGATTCTAGCTACAAAGATTTCCAAACAGAATGCTTAAAGTCCCACTTGGTTAATCCTATTTGCATGTGATAAAAGTACTGGAAGGGGGTGAGGGGGCCGGGGAGTGGAACAAAAGAGGGCACTATAGTTTTCAAGCAGAATTTAGAACAAATGGAAAATCCAGGACTTGCTTCTGTTGGAAAACAAAACTGTTTCACATCTCCAGCTGATCCAAGCAGCAAGAGTCTCAGAGTAAAAAAATAGCCTCAGAGTAGAGATGAAATCAAGGGTTTGGCTATCAGGCTCTTTGTTAAAACTTCAGAAACATTAAAGGTGGTGCCTAGTAGACACTCTCAGTTAGTCAAAAGGGCTTCTAGCAATCTTAAGGACATGGCCCCAAAGAGACCTAATCCCAAAACAGCTATGAAAAAGTCTAAAGGGTGGGCCTGTCTCAAATTATGGATGTGATTTGATAAATCTGATATATATAAAGCCCACATTTTTGGGTTTTTTTTTTTTTTAAGATTTTATTTTTTTTATTTTTAGAGAGAGGGGAAGGGAAGGAGACAGAGAGGGACAGAAACAGCAATGTATGGTTGCCTCTCACATGGCCCTCACTGGGGACCTAGCCTGCAACCCAGGCATGTGCCTTGACTGGGAATCAAACCAGGACCCTTTGGTTCCCAGCCCGCACTCAATCCACTGAGCTACGCCAGCCAGGGCTAAAGCCCACAGTTTTTTAAGGGACTTGTATAGCTCAGACTAAAAGAGACTGAGATGGTCCAAATTGCAAGTAGACCTCTTAGCCCCCAAGTTTCTATGGGTAGGAAGCAGGCTGAGGAAACTACTCAGCAACAAACACAGGCTGTTTTTTAAGGAAAATAGGATGTCTTAGAAAGCAGAGCCAAGATCCCTGAGGATGGAACTAAGAGCCTCAAAGAGCAACAAACTAGGAAGCCACTTCACAGAGCAGAGCCAGGCCATAATCAAGGAACATTCCTTGTGGCCAGAATAAAGGATCTGGCTACATGTGCCCAACTGGACCTCAGAATTGCTACAAACCAGTGATTGCTAGGTACACAGTTGGATAAACATAATATGGTCTATACATACAATGGAATATTATCCAGCATTAAAAAGAAACTTTTGACACATGCTTCAACATGAATGAAACTTGAAGACCTTATGCTGAGTAAATTAAGCTAGTCACAAAAGGACAAATACTGTATGATTCCACTCATATGAGGTACTTAGAGGAGTCAAATACAGAAAGACAGAAAGCAGAATGGTGACTATCAGGAGTTATGGGGAGGGAAAGAATAGGGAGTTGTTTGATGTGTACAGAGTTTTAATTTTGCAAAATGAAAAAGTTCTGGAGATGGATGATAGTGAAAATTGTACAACAATGTGAATGTACTTAATTCCACTGAACTGTAGACTTAAAATGACTACAACGGTAAATTTTATGTAATATATGTCTTGTGACAGTTTTTTAAAAAGAACAAAAATAGCCACACCCAAAGAGCCTTACCAACATTAAGATCTGGTGCAGCTCAAAAGATAGTGAACTTCGCCCCGGCTGGGCAGCTTGGTTAATTAGAGCACCATACCACACACCAAACAATTGTGGGTTTGATCCCTGGCCAGGCTACAGCTGGGAGGCAACCAATAAAATCAACGGACATATCTTCATGTGAGGATTTTTTTAAATTATTTTCAAAAAAAGATACTAAACTTTAAGCCTGACACAAAAATTGGCATAAGAGTTTTAAAGGACTTGCAGTGCATATAAGCATATTTCGCATGTGGAAAGAATGGGAATAATTTGTATCTAGAGCATGGACTTCAATAAACTGTGAAAAAATGGCCCCAAAGTTTTTTCATTGCTGTATGTATGCTCCTTTGCTACATGACTTTGCAGCTCCCTGCCCATCAAGAGTTGGAGTCCATTTGTCTGCACTTTGAATCTCAGTTTGGCCGTATGTCTTACTTTGGCCAACAGGACATTAGCACAGGTAGAGGCTTCAAAAATGCTTACGTATTGGGGCTTGCCTTCACTTCCTGCTGGAAATCCTGCAACCACCTTATAGAAGAAGCCCAGGTTAATCTCCCAGAAATTGAGAAACCCATGGAGAGAGACCCAGCCAACCCAGCTGTCTCAGCTGAGGCTGCAGACAGAAAGGCCATTCTAGACCATTCAACCTCAGTCAATCTGACTTGGACTGGAAGACCCACACTTCACCCCAGTGAATCAGAAGATAAAATACTTTTATCTTGTTTTAAGTTCCTATTTTTTGGATGGTTTGTTACTCAGCAAAAGCTAACTAGTACAGGATAGTTTTAGATCGGCAAAATAACTGGTGAATTCTACTGACATTTAGTTGGTGGAAGCAGGTTTTTTAAATATCTAGCAATGCACACATGCAGTCCTGCACAATGAAGAATTATCACATCCAAATGCCAATAGTGTCCCTGCTGAAGAACACTGGGAACATGCCTGAGTTTGCCACATCAATTGGAAGAAAGAAGAGTTAAAGGAATTTAGTATTTATTGAGTACTTATCTATACCAGACATTTTACATGAATCATTTCATTGATTATACACAACAACCCTCTATGATTAACCACACTTAACAGATAAGAAAACTGAATCTCAGAGAGGTAACCTGGTTGTTTCATGTCATATAGCTAATCAGTAGCAGCACCGGGACTTGAACCCATATCTGTCAAATGTCATCTCAAAGAAGCATTCCCCAACCACCTACTCTACAGTGCCTGCCACACCCAACACCATTACTCTTTATTAGGTTACTTTTAATTTATTTTACCTTTTTTAAGATTTTATTTATTTATTTATTTTTAGACAGAAGGGAAGGGAGGGAGAGAGAGAGAAACATCAATGGGTGGTTGCCTCTCACGTGGCCCCCACTCGGGACCTGGCCTGCAATCCAGGCATGTGCCCTGACTGGGAATTGAACCCGCGATCCTTTGGTTCACAGCCCGTGCTCAATCCACTGAGCTACATCAGCCAGGGCAGGTTACTTTTATTTTTTATAGCACTTATCAATATTTGAAATTGATGTGTTTGTTTACTTGTTGTCATAAGCCCCCTATCAGAAAGTAAGTCCCAGGCACCTGTTAGATTTATTCGCCGCTGCAACTCCAAAGCCTAGAATAGTGCTAAGCTCATAAAAAAACACTTTGGAAATTCTTGTTGAATGAATGAAGTAAATGAATGTCTGTCCATTAAATCCAGATGCCTAGACCTCATGCAGGCTGATTTCTCCCAGCTTCTGTTTTTATTGGTCTCAGACCCCTTCTCTCCACTGGCTCTGATTAATATCACCCAGCCTGAGAACTCTGACATGACTAAAGGAATTTCAGAAATTCTCTAATATAATCCCTCATTTTCCAAGGAAGAAAAATGAGGTTCACTGACATCTCCCCAGTGATATCCTTTCTCAAGCTTTTTGTTGGTCTCGGCACTCTTGCTTTCCTAAGCCTGTTTATTCATCTTTAAAATGTGGATAATAACCACCCTGCCTGTTTCACTAAGTTGCTGTATGAATGATATAAAATCATGTGACTTCCTTAAATCTCACTAGCCTCAGGGGTGAAAATTAAATATCACAATAACAATCACAGTTGGTAACCTGGAGCCTGTGGTGGCTTCACATATGCTGACTCAGGCTCTCAAAAAACTGAGCTATCTAATTTTATCGTAATTTAGACACTTGCTATATCAACAAATTCCCCCTCAACTTTATATGATTATTATAATTGCAGATAACAAGACAAGTATCGTTATCTATTGCTGTGTAACAACCCTCCTCAAAGCTTAGTGCCTTAAAACAACAATGTTTTAGACTTCTGGTCAAGATGGAGGCATAGTTAAGTATGGCTCGCCTCCTGGCACAACCACAGCAAAAATTATAACTAGACTACAAAACAAATATCACCCAGAATCATCAGAAAATTGAGCTGTATGGAAGTCTGACAACCAAGGAATTAAAGAAATCACATTCACCCAGACCGGTAGGAAGGGCAGAGACATGGAGATGTGTGGAGACTCAGAGAAGCAGAGTGGGTGGTCCCAGACCCATGTGTGTTGGATAACAATCATGAGGGATACCTCAGGAGCAAGGGATCCCAGCCCAGGGTTCCGCTGCCGGCAAGATAAGTCCCCATAACTTCTGGCTGTAAAAATTAGTGGCAGTTGGGGCAGCAGAAGAAACCACAGGATTCTTAGGAGTCTCCTCTTAAAAGGCCTGCAACAGACATGGAACTTACACAGACCCATTCCCACCAGGCTTCAGCATCGGGGCAGCACCTGGAAGGACACCAGTAACATACAGGGAAAAACTGAAGTGTCTGGCATCAGGGCAAGTGCCAGGGGACAGCTTCTTCCCAGACAAAACTCCAGAGTCCAGACAGTAGTATTGTCTCCTTTCTGAGCCCTCCCACATGCAGAGCCACAGAGCTGAGACACCATGTCTGAGACTCCACAACCTGGTTCACACAGGTTGCCCCACCCAGGTGATTATCTAAGGTTCTACCCCCCCCCTAACTTACTGGTACACTTTTCTATAATAGACCATGATACTAAGACAGGGAGTCAAAGCAGCTCTACCTAATGCATAGAAACAAACAAAGCGGGGAAGGAGGGCCTGCCAAAATGAAGAGACAAAGAAATATGGCCCAAATGAAAGAACAGAACAAAACTCTGGAAAAATAACTAAATGAAATGGAGATAAACAATCTATCAGATGCAGAATTCAAAACACTGGTTATTAGGATGCCCAAGGAACTAACTGGATACTTCAACAAAGTAAAAAAGACTGAGGCAGAAATGAAGGTTACACTAAGTGAAATAAAGAAAAATTTACAGGGAACCAACAGTAGAGTGGATGAAGCTGAGAATCAAATTAATGATTTAGAACATAAGGAAGAAAAAAATATTCAATCAGAACAGGAAGAAGAAAAAATAATCCAAAAAAACACAAGGAGAGGCTAAGGAGCCTCTAGGACAACTTCAAACAGACCAATATTCGAATCATAGAGGTGCCAGAAGAAGAGAAAGAGCAAGAAGTTGAAAACTTATTTGAAAAAGTAATGAAAGAAAACTTCCTTAATCTGGTGAAGGAAATAGACATACAAGTCCAGGAAGCACAGAGTTCCAGACAAGATGGACACAAAGAGGACCACACCAAGACACATCATAATTAAAATGCCAAATGTTAAAGATAAACAGAGACTCTTAAAAACAGCAAGAGAAAAGCAGAGAGTTACCTACAAAGGAGTTCCCATAAGACTACCCACTGATTTCTCAAAAGAAACTGCAGGCTAGAAAGGACTGGCAAGAAGTACTCAAAGTGAAGAAAAGCAAGGACCCACAACCTAGATTACTCTATCCAGCAAAGCTATCATTTAGAATAGAAGGGCAGAGAAAGAGCTTCCCAGACAAGGTAAAGCTAAAGGAGTTCATCAACACCAAGCTATTATTATATGAAATGTTAAAGGGACTTATTTAAGAAAAATAAGATCAAAACTATGAATATTAAAATGGTAATAAATTCACAACCATAAACAATTGAATCTAAAAAATAAACTAAGCAAACAAACAGAGCAGAAACAGAATCATAAATATGGAGATCATTTGGAGGATTATCAGTTGGGAGGAGCAGGGAGAATGGGGGAAAAGGTGCAGGAATTAAGTACAAATTGGTAAGTACAGAATAGACAGGGGAATAGTAAGAACAGTATAGGAAATGGAGAAGCCAAAGAACTTATATGCATGACCCATAGACATGAACTAAGGAAGGGGGATTGCTGGAGAGAATGGGGATACCAGATGGAAGGGGGCAAAGGGGGAAACATTGGGACAATAGCATAATCAATGAAATATATTAAAAACAAAAACCAAAAAACAATGGTTTATGGCACAGGTGGCAAACACAGGCCCCCAGGCTGAATCCGACCCTCCCCGTTTTATCCGACCTGGCACCTCATTTCTACCTGGCAGCAGCACCAAGCACTTGCTTAACTGTTAAGGAGTAGTCACATTTATACAGTACTAAAATTACATTCGGCCCTTTGAAGGCAACTGCAAGGCTGATGTGGCTGGCTCCCAGTGAAAAGGATTTTGACACCCCTGGTCTATGGGAACATCTGCAATAGTGCCAACAATAAAAATAAAGAAAAAAAACAAACAACAATGAATTATTGTTTTTCATGATTCTGTTGGCTGTGTAGTTGGTTCTTCTGCTGATTTTACCTGGGCTCACTCACGTAGCAATATTCAGCCCATTGGTACACTGCGGGCTGGGCTCAGCAGGAGTAGCTCAAGCAGCTGGGATCTTCTCTCCTCTTGATCTCTCATCCCAGGCTTCTTCAATGACATGGCACTCCAAAGGGACAAAGGTGGAAGTTCCAAAGCTTCTTGAGATCTAAATTCCAGGACTTGCACAACATCACTTCCGCCATATCCAACTTGTCAAAGTAAGTCACATTTCCAGCCCACATTTCAGGGGATGAAGAATAGATGCCACTTCTGGGTAAAACAGCAAAGTCACATTGCCGAGGGCTGTGAATTATGAAATGTGAGAAACTTGCAGCCATTAAAACAATTATTGTGCCCTGGCCAGTGTGGCTAAATGTATTGAGCACCAGCCTATGAACCCAAAGGCTGTTGATTCAACTCTGGGTCAGGAGACATGGCTGGGTTGCAGGAGGGTCCCCAGTTGGGGACATGAGAGGGGCAGTAGATCAATGTTTCTCTCCCTTCCTTTCTCCCTCCCTTCTCCTCTCTCTAAAAACAAATAAATAAATTTTTTAAATAAAAACAGTTGTGATTCCACGTCGTATTATTTTCATAGCTCAGTCTAAAGTTTAGTATTGTTAATGACATAATTCTTAAAGCATGAATGGAAGCAGTAATCAAATAAACAAATTGATCCTCAAATAGCTTTGTTATAAGATTTTTTAATAAAATTGATTCTCAGATAGCATTTTTATAAGATTGTTATAAAAATCAACAGATGTGTATTCTACCCCCTACACACACACACCCGAAGTAGTTCTCCCTCACCAGTGACCATTTAATTTCTAGTTCTAGTTCTTTTTAGTTTAGAAACTTTCCTTCACTTTCTAGTCAGCTATGGCAGTACTTTCATCAGTATTGTAGCTTGGCAGTACCTAAGTTTCCTACTTATTTTGGCAAACTGCCACCTAGAATATTAAGTTCCAAGCTGTCAAAGGCAACAACACTCCTGGAACTGCCTATTGCATTTTTTTTTCCCCATACTTGTTGGGAATAGCAAGGCTCCCACAGGGCAAAACAGTCCCCTCTGAATCTAGAGGGGGGAAAATCCCAGGAAGAGCCGGACTCTAACATGCAACTTCTGGTAAAGTCTGCAGAACTACTTTTTAATAGCTGGTTGGCCTTAATTTTTAATGGGGACTTTTTTTGTAGGTCAATGATTTTTGGAACCAACAGATACTTTGTAAAAACTAAAAAAAAAAGCCCTGGCTGGTATAGCTCAGTGGATTGAGCACGGGCTGGGAACCAGAGGGTCCCGGTTCGATTCCCCGTCAGGGCACATGCCTGGGTTGCGGGCCAGGTCCCCAGTGAGGGCCATGTGAGAGGCAACCATACATTGCTCTTTCTCCCTCCTTTCTCCTCTCTCTGAAAATAAATAAATAAAATCTTAAAAAAAAAAAAAAAAAACTAAGTTCAAGTCCCAAAGTACAAAAGTTGAAGACAGCATTTGTTTTTACATGCCTTGAAAATCTGCCATTTGTAGACAAAATACATTAAAATTCTTGTGACATGAGTCCAGAATAAGAAAATAATTAACTAAAGTAATCCATAAATACTTCTAAATTTAAATACCATTCACCTCAAGACATTACGTCTGAGATTTTATTATCACTGTATTTGGTACTATTGACTTACCTAATAACATCTGTTCACAAGTAAATAAAACAAAATACGTAGGAGGAGAAATTGGTGCCAAATAGTAAGTTATCAAATTTTCCACTCCAAAGGAAAAGTAATAAAAAACAGATTTCTATAATAAATTAAGGAGAATTTAACTTTACTTTAATGTTTCTATTGAACTTGATATTCTATTTCTCATTAAAAATTTTTAAATTCTTACAATATTCAATTAATTACTTAATGAAAGCTACCAAATATTTTCACATAATGAACATGTTATGGTTCCAATCAGTTTTATTTCATTTATAAATGATCACTTTGTTTATGTATTTAAATCCACATGTGTATTATGACCACTTTATTTGAAGCCCTCCAAAATTTAATATATTACAAACTTTCAGATAATATGCACATTTTCCCAATTCCCCTTAATATATTGGGTATAACTGGGTATAATGATACAATTGATTTTTTGTGTGTGTGGCTGTTTAGATTTTCATTTATATAGGCAGAAACTAACTTTTAAGCTTTTGGATATATCACTTCTTCCAAGGGTTTCCCCCAGAGCACTATAAATTTGCAATCAGAAGGACATATGGGCCGGTGAGTGAGAAAAATTTGCAGGAATGAATCCTTGCTAAAGATTACACACAATTGAATATTTCTCATTTTAAGTTATTCTTACTATGTTATCTCCAAAGGGTCAGGCATTAAGCTTTCAGTCACCCTGATCACCTTAATTAGACTTGTTCCAGATTTATGAAGACTATAAAATTAAGAAACTTTCATTTAAAAAATGAAATGGTTTCCCAAAGCACATCCAGTATTACTTAAGACTGTATTATTTCAGCTAGTTGGATACATTTTATCCACAGCTCTAGGCAGGTCTGTAAGAGTTCTGTGACTGACGCTTAATAGAACCAATTTTCACTCTAGCAGAACAAATTCAAGTTCTAATACTAACTTGAATTCCAGTTTCCTTTGGATGCCAGGAATCAGATCCTTTAGGAAGAAAATGTATTAGAGCCTCTGCCTATTAAGCTATACTCCATTTATTTCGTCTAAATAGCTAGCAGGAACAATTGACTGAAGTCAAATCTAAAATAGAAAACGAATAGTTTTTAATTACTGAATTTGCTTTATTCCTCTGTTATATTTCTTTCCCTCTTCTCCTTCTTGGCCTCAATTTTCTACAAACTTTCCCTATCTCAGCTGAAGTCCACAGACCTTTTTAAAACACGGACAAGTGTCTCAGTGCACTCACTCCCCTACACTCACAGTCATCTCACAGATACAGCCCACTGGCCACCGCTTACGTTTGTATTACCCTGCGTCTGATGAACACTGATATACTTGGGTGTCCTCCTCTGCACTGGAAGAAAAAAAATGATTTAGATAGAATTCTCAAAGTTAGCATGTTTTGTCAATAGCTTCGTTGCTCCTCGTGTCCATTCATCACATCTTGCTTGCTATTGAAATCTTTCCTTATTTTCCAACATTATTAAAGTTTGTCATTATTAAAGACATCTCAAAAAGAGATACATACCTCTGCAACTTCTAAGATACTGTCCACTAAGAATCATATTTTCGATACTTCAAATTCTATTGTAGTTTCAAGCTGCTGAAATAAATATAATATTCTTGTGCATGGCCTAAAATGGGATTTCATGTAGGCAATGATATGATAGGAAAGCTGACGGTGATCTAATGATTTTGGCATTGCCCTTCAATAACTGTGCTCCTCTGAGAAAACCAGCAATGGTTTTATTATCAGAACACATAAAAGTGTATGTTCTCTCTTACATTTGAACGAAGAAAAAACAGTGGAAAAACAACTTAACAGCTATATTTGTATTCATCCGGTCCCATGAAATATACTTTGGACACATTTTTTTATAACAATTACATATTATTATAAAGACCACTTAAGGGATTAATGCATTGTTTTAGTTTTATTTTTCACAAAAATCAGATTGAATTAAAGCTTCATGAAAAGGCCAAAAACACAAATTATTCTACAGTTCCTAATTTTCCCCTCCTTCAGGAGGAATTAAGTAATTTGAACCAGATAGTTTAAATTGTTGGAGGTAAAGCTCAGGGAGTAAGTCTCTCTATATAGAATGCATACACCGCTTCAGTCATTTTCAATCAATGTGAAGTAGTGTTGCCAAAATGTGACTGCAAATGGGAAGCCATCATATTGAACACTTGGAAAAATTATGATTTGTTTGTACTATTTGCTGATATTGACATAAAAATTCTGATTAAACCTTTCATTAATGCTATTTTCCATTTAACCATAAAGAAATAAACTCAAAGCAAAGGTTTACTGGTCTACCAAAGGTCCCTGATGAAACACACACACAGCGCAAAACAAGAGATCCTCAACCGTGTCGTTACCAGCTTCAAAGGAAACTTAAAACATGGGTATGAATTTATAGATCATACATTACCAGCTGATTAGGGAAAAGTCTGCACATGACATGTGTGTGTTTTGTGTGGGATTCTACGTGTCTGTTTTGTGTGGGAAAGAAAGAAAGCCAGAAAGAGGGTAGGGGGAGATCCACAATTGTATAATGAGAGTTATCTCTCTTAGGAGATTTATTAATGGGAAGTAGAGAAAAAGATAACTCCCGACTTTTCTCTCTGGTGACAACACTAGGAAAAAGCAGCCATCATATATAACTTACTATAGAATCTCTTGCCTTAGAAATAGACAAGAGGGAATACAAACTCTGTTGCATATGCATATATGCACAGATGTGTATACACATTTTTCTCCTCTGAAATTTTTATCAAATCTGCTTTATATCAAAATGAGTTGAGCTTCAAACAGGGGCTGGGTGAGAATGAACCTTCTAAAAACTTTTCTGAACCCAGCAAATGCTTTTAAAGTGACCTAATGAGCAATATCTCTCAATTACATAAACATGCTCCAAGAAGAGCCTACTTCTCTGTATTTTGATTTTGAAAGAAAATGCTCAGGCTTTTAAAGAACAAAGAAGGGAAGTCTTCTCCGTGCTTCCTTACCTCCCTCTTACCTCCCTCCACTTTTGACCACTCCATTTTCATACATTTTATTTTTAAATAAAAGTCTGTTTCTCTCTTTCTTTTGATTTCCCTTTTCCTACCTCCACAACCACAAATTTGTCTAAAAATGGTTTTCCACGTAGGACTCTTAACACATCAATTGGGGAAGGGGGCATCTGCTACCCTGGGACTTGACCCATTGTCCCGGCTGGTCCCCACCCCTCCTTTACGCCCTCTGCTCTCCTCGCTTCTCGGGTGGGGGGAGGGGGGCGCCTGAGGGTCTGAGCACCCTAAGCAGGGCTCGCGGTAAGTTGAAAGTTTGCTCTGGCACCGCTCAGTGTGTCTACCAACTTCTGCTTGTCCCCAGGGAAAACGGCTAGAGACTCGGAAGCGCGTCTGGAAGTGCTTCTCCTGGTCCGCTTGGAAGTCTCCGAGCCCCGGGACTGGCCTCCTACTCTTCCCGCCTGGGCTTCGGAGGAACCTGATCTGGGGCCAACTCAACGCGCTCGGAGCCCCCAACACCCTAGCGCCCACGTCTGCCCTTCAGACTCAGCGAGAAAGCGCGCGACGGGACTTGCGTGGAGCGCGCGGCCTCAGCGTGACCGGTGGAGCGGCGGTGGACACCGACGCCGTGAGAAACCGGGGAAAGGCGTGGGGAGAGCTACGCGGTAGGGCTGTTCCACGCGCTGGGGCGCCGCAGCGCCAGTTCACCCCGGTCCAAGCTCCGAAGCGAGCAAACGTGAGCGCGGACCGATTTCCCTCTAGAGAACAGGGGTTTTTGTTGAGAAGGGAAAACATTGGCAAAGAAAGTAAGCTCTCTCGTTTTTCGTCTGTCTGCCTCCCAATTAAAAGTGGCCGCCTAGGCGACAGCTTTGCGGTTTTCACAGTGTAAAACGGATTAGAGGAAAAGCTCCAACCCCTCTCGACTTTCGCTTGCGGTTTGCAACCCTGGGGCTGGTGTGACCCAGCGGCACCTGCCGGGGCCAGCTTCCCTCCGCAGCGGCCGGGCCCGCGGTTGCGGCTTCCCTGGGGCGAGCCCAGCAGGGTGAAGCCAAGGCCGCGCCCCTGGGGAAGGGAGGTTCCCACGGTGCCAGTAAACTTCACGCGGGGGCCACAGCCCGCTCCCCTCCTCCGAACCCTCAATCCTCCCTTGCGCTCCGGCCTCAGCTCTCCTCCGCGGCCCGAGGTCTTCCCGGGGCAACCCCTCGGGTTCCCCTTTCCAGGACACGGAGCAAAGGAGAGAGTGACTGCAAATCGCACTGGGACGAGTTACCTTCTTCGTATGCCGCTCAGGGCTGTTAGGTTTTCCCCAAGATTCTTGAGCTCACAGAGGACACATTTTCAAAAAAAAAAACATGAGTTCACATTCACATTTAGTTAAAAAAGAAAACTGCTCTTTCATCCTTCCACCTTCCCTGCTTTAACCAAAGAAATAAAGCATCCCAATGAGCCTAGGTGAAGCCGGGGCGCCCGAGATGTGTAAGGAAGGGTTCCCTGAGGGTCCACCGCTCCTCCCCGTGCTCTTGCACCCGCACCTGCCCACGAGTTTGCTGGGAGGGCGCGCTGAGTGCGATTCCCGGATCAGGCGGTCTCGTTCAGAACACTGAGATCCGAAACACCCATGGATAGGTCAGGCCTCGGCGACCCTTTCCCGCTGGCCTACTGCCTTTCACAAAAGAAATAAAAGTTTACTTTCAAATTACAGAAACGTCGTTCTCGTTCTGGTCTTTCTGCCCTGACGCGTGACTTACACATCCTTTATACCTTTTATACCAGCAAGGGACTATTAACTGTGATTGTCGAAATCGATAGCGGGGCATCCGTGGACGAGGTTCTGCAAGCAGTGAGTCCAAGAGATCAATGAAATAGCAGCAGGTTCAGCAGACTCCAACCGTTCGGGACGGTCAGCCGGGCTTCGTGAGGGTGACTTGCAGCGGTGCAACCTGGGCTGCCAGAGGTCAGAACGCGCGGGTGGGAACACCGCTGGTTCCACCTTAAGAGCGAGAGCGGCACGGTGGCTGCGGAGGCGCCCGCCACCTGCAGGAGGCGCTGCTGCCCTGCGGTTCCGCCCGCTCCGCCCAGCACCGCTGCCTCGCCGCTCCGGGTCCTCCGCCCCGGGAGAGGGTGGGGACCCTTGGGGGAGGAAGGGAGCTAGTGCAGCCGTTAGGTAAGGAGCCCGAACCCTACCGATTTTGAAGCTGCCTCAGTGAAGCGTCGGCTGGAAGGAGCTTTCCATACTTCGGCCGCGAGAGGAAATATGGGGAGGCGCCCTCCCTGCCCCCACCGCCTGCCTCCCGCCGCCCCCACTCCCCGACCCGGGCCTTGCCTCCCAGACCCTTTGTTCTCGAGGTTGGGAGCTGCTGGGTGGGGGCTTCCCCGGGGAGAGGTCCCTGTGCGCCATTTGGAAGGGAAGGGACTCTCGTCCAACTCCCTAGCCCCAGCCTTCCCCTGATGGCTCCTTCCTTCGCGTCCCGAAGCTGCCTTTCCGATCCGGACTCCGCCAATCCCCGAGCTCCGGCTTCCAGGCTTTCTCCGTCTGTCTGTCTGCCCGCCTCCCTTCCCAGTCCTCCGCTACCTCTGAGGTCTCTGGGTAGAGGGTGGGAGAGGCAGAAGCGAGGGGAAGGAGAAACCACGTTGCCTCCGCGACTCAGAGAATCCCCAGGGATGCTTTTAGGCCGCGACTCCCGGGACTAGCCGCAGAAGAGGAGGTTCCCCGCGCCGGCGCAGGGCAGAGGGCCCGAGCCCCCGCCGGGTCGCTGTGGAGCCCAGGGATGCACAACCCAGCCCGGTCAGGCCGTGAGCCCCCAGCTGGAGACTAGGGTACAATGTGGTGCGCGCCCGGGGAAGGTGAATTGCAATCCAATGCCCTCTTCTTCCGCACACCCACCTCTCCGGTGTCCCCCGCCTCGTCTCCGCGGTGCCTGACCCGAGAGCTCCCGCGATTATATCTTGAGAATAGTTACAACTGCGCTCGGCTTAATTTCTTACTCCGGCAAAAAGTGGTGCGGCTTGAAGCGAAAGGACAGAAATACAGGGGGAGTAGAGAAGCTGGGGCGGGAAAATAAGCGGAGAAGTAGAAGGACGTGGCCAGGTGGCCGCGCTGCCGAACTGGGAGGGCCTCTTGGAGTCCTGGGTCCGAGTTAACAAGGCAGGACCGCCCGGCAGGCCCACGCCCCGGGCCGGGCGGCCGCGGCTCCGGCTGAGCCCCCCACGTCCTCGAGCTTCCACACAGCGCCATCCACGCACCCAGCCAGCCTGGGACCAGGAAATGGGCTCCGCGCGAGCCAGGTCACAAAGTAGGTGTCCCTCACCCCCTGGAGCAGTGGAGGCGACGTGGGGCCATCAGCTCTAGGCTTCCTGGAATCCCCTCCGGCCTCTCTGCGTGACCCTGGACTTTACTGGCTTGAGTAGAGCCGCGCCAGCAGTTCTCTCGGCAGCGGGTTCCCCGGGACACACCCCGTCCCCACCCACGAGAGCTGGCGGCCAGCTCGGGATGCCAGGCGGCCCGGCGGGCGCCCTGCCAAATTCCGCGTTCCTCTCCGGGAGACAGGACTTGCGCCCGAGCTCGGGAAAACCGGTAGTTGGGGCTCGGGACTAGCTCACAACACCTCCCCCCCCCCCCCCCCACACACACACAAAGCGTCAGGGACGTCTCTGCAGGTTGAATTCCTGCTCCGTATCACTTCATTTAATTAATCTTTTAAAACACCGCCATCACGTCGCTTGCAGAAAATTAATCAAACCTGAATCCTTGTTGCATAGCAAGAATTTCGATCCGAGTCTTTTAAAAAGGACTTGACTTTGCAAAGTCACGTCTTTTACAGTTCCCTCATTCCCCCTTTAGCAAGGGAAATATTGCAAAAGTGAAGACGTATTTGTTTGGTTCTTTCTATCTTCAAAATGAAACTTTGCTTATTTCTGATTTTTATTTTCTATCTTTGAGCAAAACATATCATGAGGTAAATCACCTACCTCTTAATTCAAAATATAATTACTTTGAATGATCTTTGTTTAAGAGCCCAGATAAACTAAGATAATTTTAATGTGACACGACCCCTATTTTTCCTTGTGAATAATTAGAATAAAGCAGTCATTAATTAATACCAAGATATCTCCATAGAAGATGGTATCTAGTCTCCGTGAGACGCTGAAACATCAGTTGTATTAGTAATTGATACTGTATAATTGAACATGGAGATAGTCGTCTATTTTTAACCTCAAAGCTCAGAGTTTATTTGGTGATTACCGACCAAGCTCCTAATAATTAATTTTGTTCCTTCTTGCTGCATAGATAATTCTTAGGACTCCCAGTTCCCATACAACACAACGACTTCTCAGGAAAAGCTACCTCTCAAAATATAAAGTTGTGAAGCTCTGTTGTGCATCAACCCTTTCTATTCCATTATTTATAACATATTGTCTCTATTTTATATCATCTTGTTAATTCCCCTTTCCTGTGATTACCTACTAAAAAAAATAGGAGAATATGACTATATCTTTTACCAGCTTTGTCTTTCTGTGTCCTCTTGGTTCAACTTAATACAGTACTTAAGATTTCCAGTCTTTTGAGTTTCTGAGACTTGAGGTTAAATTCCATTGAAGAATTAAACATTTTTGTATAGTGAAGTTGCCATAGGTTACATACTCCCACCTACTTAACACAGCCCACATTATCTCAAACTTTTCTGTAGTTAAAAATAGACTTGCCCAAACACATTCCCTTTTTCCATCATGAATTGAAGATCATCTCTCGACAATCTCCCGGGTTACATACACAATTTCACTCAACTTGGACATTAAAAAGAAATCCCAAGAAATATTGAAGCCTTCCAAATAATAATGGAAATTTAGATTCCACCTTTAAGGTATCTATTTCTTACCATCAATTTGTTGATGGGGTTATATTTTTCTCATAAATGAAAAAAAAAAAAAAACCCACGTCCTATGGGAAAAAAGAAGCAATGTATTTCTCCAGTATGTCTTCCCAAATAAGTTTGAAATATTTTATACCACCTAAATATTCTTAGTACCTACACCACCAAACCCTTACATTTACTTGTCAGTGCTCCTAAAGTGATGAAACTTTAAGTCAATATATGATGGAATAATTCTCCTCTTGGATTTTATATTTTCCCACTATAATTTAGACTGAAATGGGATTAAATCAGGATCTAGAGTTCTAATCTTGGTTGATGTTTTGGTGTATTCACCATAATGAGTCCTGTTCCCTGGGGTCATGAAGCTCCCAAATGTCAATCAAGCAAACTGATTCAGAAATGCCATTGTTCAACTCCCACCTCGCTCGCCTTCCTCTCATTTTATTTAACAATACCGGAGTTCTCTGATCAGTCATTCGGAATATGAGGCATTATCTGGGGAAAATTCACAAAGTGTCTTGATCTTTCTTTGGGAGATACTGTTAAGGGGTTTCCCAAAAGCAGAAAGTGCTTGTTTATATTTCTGTCTTTGGGCCGCACTATGGATGGAAAGAACCAATGAATACCACTTGAAAGAAAATCATACCGTAAATCCGTCAAAAATTAATTCGTCCAGTTGAATGTTACATTTCTATTTTCGTCTTGGAAGCACCCTGACTTGTCACGGGAGAAGTATGATGGGATCCGGGTCTATTTGACATGCCCCCACTTTCAACCCCGTCTGTTTTACCCCATTTAGTAATACTAATATGTTTAGTCTACACTAGTTAACCAAGAATTTATTTGGGGGCCAGGAAGAGCCAACCTTTGCCCCTGGAGCACTACCCAGCCCACTCACACACGTCGGGAGCCTCTGCAACTCTCATTTCCCATACGCAGCCCTGGACCTCCGTCCCAGCTCTGAGACAATTCCCAAAGCCAAAGGCGTTGAGTGTGTCACTCGTCCGGAGCAGCCCGAATTAATAATCAACTTTGCTGGTGGAGGCTTTGAGCCCTGCTCCTGAGTTCCCTGAAGGTGTCCAGTGCGGAGCCCGGCTCCTGCGAGGACTTCCACTTAGAGAGGCTGGCGTGTGGAGAGGTTTTAAGGGAGAAGCTGACGCTTCCGTCTTTCATATAGAGGGCTGTGGGGAAGGAGGCAAGAACCTCCCTCCCATTATGGGTTTTCATCTACGAATTCACCCAAAGTAGCGATGGCCTCGGGCTGGGCCTGCTGGACGCGCCTTCTTGCACAAATCCTCGAGTGCGCAGCGCCTGTCTCCAAACTCACCAGCCTAGCTCCCGCTTGGTCTCCGCGCTCGCACTTAGAGCCGAGGTGGAGGTGGGGACAGGGGGTGGAGTCGCTCTCTGGTGGGACTCAATCAATCACCTTAAAGTAAAGGGTTCAGAAGTTCCAACTTCCCCTTAGAGGGGAGAGAACGTGCTTCCTTCTGCAGCCCGCAGACTCTCAGCAGCCGTGCAACTTCCCGGGGTCTTGGCTGCCCTTCGCAGGAGCCACTTCCCGGGGACAACATCTCCTGCCCGCGCAACCAGGCCTGGTTGACCATGCAGGTGATAGATAGCAGGGCTCCCCGAGGACCCGCAGTCCCTCAGCACAAACATGCACCTCGCCCGGACCAGCTGAGGTGCGCGCTTTGCTTTTCCCTTTCTCAGCAAGCGGACAGGCCTGTCCGCCCAGGCCTGGCGGCGCGGGGCCTCTCAGAAACCGGAGCTCCCTTGGACCTGCTCTTCAAGAAGGGGCGGAGTAGAAGGCAAGCAAGCTGCCCTGGAGGCAGGTCGAGAGAATTCCTCAGGAAACCCTTTCGAAAACACCAAAACCTTACAAAAGTTGTAACTCCGCTCTCCAACCCCACCCCCATCTCCCACCCCCCACCCTCACCCCACCCCTCGCCCTCGCCTTGCAGCCTTCCATCCTGTCAGTCCCCTCCAAGCCAGCCGGCCTGGCCCTCACCTGCGACCTTGCTAGGGCCTAGCCTCCTTCCCCACCAACGCTTTTAAGCTCTATCTCCTCCCTGACCTTTCCGAGGCCTCAGCTAGCGTAGCCAGGGTACTGCAAAGGAAATGAAATTGTTCTGGAGATTACAGTGGGGCTTTTGGCTAAAAGAAGTTTCCCCCCACTCTTTTTCTCATGCTTCCATGTTGAGAGTAAACTTGTATTTCCCGTCACAAGAATAGACACATTTTCTCGCTTATTTGCAGTTTTGCAAAGTTCTACACACAGATCAGTGAACCTTAAGCACCCTGTTTCAGACCCACACTGTGGAGGTTTGTCAGGGCTCCTGGGCAGTGAGCGTAATGACAGGTGAATCCAGCAGCCCCAGGGGAAGTCAGACCTAACCCCCAAGACTTACAATAGGGCAGGGACCCAAAGGCTCTCAAGCAGCTTCAAGCAACAGGTACCCACCCTATAGCAGAGCAGGCTTTCAGGATCCCAAAGCTTAGGCCCTGGACACAGAGCCTGTTCCTCAGTGAAGTGGGACAGTCCCCATCAGAATACCATCTCCCCCACAGGAGATTCCATTTCTTCAAATCAGCCCTCAGTCACACAAACACAGGAATCTCTGCACTCTGAGTCACCTGCCCAGACACAGTCAGGCCTCCTGTCAGTTTCCGCAGGCTCTCACAGTATAAGTTTATCCTGCTTTCAACCTGCTTGTCCTTCCAGACATGATTTAGAAGAAGAGGAAGAAGGTGGAAGAAGAGGAGAAGGAAGATACAGAATAAAAGAAGGCTAAAAGGTGACAGTAGCATTTATCCCAGTTGCCTCTACCTCAATCTTTCCCACACTCAAGAAGACAGATAACTGGTTTCAGTAACTCTAGCTTCCCAAAGCAACTTTTCTGAGTGATATTTTGCTCCTGGACCTGAATGGAACCAACCTAAAGAGAAGTAGCTTTAGGAAGAGAAACAGCTCTATAGGGCAGAATAGCCTCCCTGTAACCAGGCATTATTTCACAGAGGGCCTGGGAGTTTCAAGCTGCAGGAGCCTACGTTCTTACTTGCACAACCAAGCTCAGCCTTTACCCAGCCCTGGGCAGTCCAAATTAGATTGAAAGGAAATGGGGATGCCTAGGGCTCCCTCTCCTGCCTTGACCATTCCTGGTAAGGAGATCTGAGTACAGAAATATAGCTAGTCCCTAAGACCATGCTCCATGTGGGTAGCTAGAATGGAAGAAGACTGGAAGACTGATGGCAGAGAAGGGAGGAGGCACAAAAGTGTTTGCTTTTGCCCAACTCTGGGATTCCAGCCTACTCAGCACTCAGACCTTCCAGTCCATCCTCACTCACTCAGGGTAAAAGAGACATCAGCCTCTGGGTTATCAGAAGCAGTGGTGGTGCGTGTTGGGGGTACCCTTTCCAACCCCAGGCTAATGTATAAGGAAGGCTATAATAGGTAGGGGAAAATCTGGCAGAGGGAAAAAGGCCTGAGCAGCAGCCACAACCCCCAGTCACTCTGAGGAACTCATCCTCATTAAAGAAATCCTTTGTATGATGCTGCATGTCTTTTCCAGATTTGTGGCAACCACACTGAAGGAGGAGGCAGCAGGCAGCTGCTGTGGCTGCTGCCGCTGCACATCGGCATCCAGCAGTGTGTCCCTAGCAGCAGACTTGGTGTCCCCAGTGTGAAGAGCCCAGGCCTTGCCCATTAGTCTGTGACTGAAAACAATTCCCTCCCTCCAAGCAGCCTCCTCAGTGACTGTGGCAAATCCCTAAACAGATTCCTGGACTGAGAGAAACACAGTTCATAGCATGAATGTCTAAGAGTTGGGCTTGGTAGAAAAAAGAACAGAAAAGCCCACCCAATTCTGAAATCACAAACAAAATCATGTGTGGCAATGGATATTTGTGCCTGTGTAGATATGATGGCCTCATACTTTTGGCCCCAGAATGAATTTCAAAAATATTTTATCCATACATAGCACCAAAGGCTGTCTTTAAGGTCCTGCTATTGTGAATTAACCTTCTGTAAACCATACTGTGCATTTTCCCTCCAGATTTTAATGAAAGAACTGTGCAAAATCAACTGCTTTGTCCAAGAGCTGAAACAAAGACTAATACACAGGAAAGGAGCAGCCTTTCCAAAATGTACTCTTCTCTGATTTGGGGGGAAAAGCTCCTAGAGTGACCAGCCCATAATTGTGGTTGATATTTAATCCTCTTTAGTACAATGGCCCATCTTTTCACCAAGCAGAAGCACCACTGAGATGCTTCTCAGTGAGAAGTGACTAACCTTTAGAGTTATAACCCAAACTGGGAGTTAGGCTTCGGCTTGGATTGTCTAGGCCTCTTCTAACCTGAACAAAAAGGATCTGAAGAAAATCACATTTTTTCCCTTGCAACAAAGCATTCCTAATCACTTCAGCTTGTTGGTGAATTTTTATTCCCGTGTCCACTTGGGGTATTGAAATCGATCACTGCAATATTTAATATATTACACTCCTAGGGTCATTGCTCTCCTAAGACTGAATTCTCCCCCTCACATCCCCAACTCAGCCTGGTTTCTCCCTTCCCACTTTCATCTGTCCAGGCTCTCTGTATTTCTGTCCACATAATGCCTTTAATTCTCAGGCCAGCCTGGTAACTTAATGTTTATTTTGTTTTCTAGTACGGAAAATACTGAAAGCTCTAGGCAGCATGGCACTTAAAAGGGAAAATGAGGAGCTCAGTAGATTGGAGAAAATTAACCTGCCACAAACAACCTCATTAAAGAGCTGCCTACCAAGAGTTAAGAATTAATAGCAAAATGGATGGGGGGAAAAAAAAACCTCGAGTGAAGAGACCTTAAAACTGCTTTCCCTGAAAGGTGCATAATTTACAAGGCTAACCTAACATTCCGTTTTATTTCCCTTTCCTAGTGACCTGTCCCATAACCTTGTAATCCACTGCAGGGGCATTTTCTCTTTGGTCCCTTTCTTCTTTTTCACCCATGGGTTTGCAAGTCCAAATATTTTCTGATATTTTTGGTTCAAAAATGCACTTAAATTGTTTGGGATCTTTTAATTTAGAAAAACACTTTAAGAGACTCCTGTAATACCCTTTGGGAATTGTTAGATGATTTGAAGAGTGCCCTTAAAAGAATTGTGTTTGGATAGGAGGGGTTGTGAGGGAACATGCAGAAAAAAGCATGAAAAACCAGAGTGAGGAAATTTTGTAGATTTAGTGTTCTGATGGCACTGTGGTTTATTTTGCACATGAAAGTTAAAATTTAAGTAATGTCCGTGTATATGTGTTGTAAGTTGCTTTTCTAATGTTTTATTGGGCATTGTATTCTATATTGACATTTTATATGCATAATCTCATTTCAATGCAGAGCCCCATACTAAATCCTGGGGCAAGCAGATGTGAATGCAGTATGGATATTACACTCAATTTCATTGGCCTCAATGAGACTTTGCACATCGCGATTTCCATTGTAATGGCTTATCTTTTGCTAGAATTTTACACATTGACATGCTATTTCTTTGGCCAGGATCTTGAATGAAGAAACCATGTCAATGGAACAGCCATAATAATTCCATTCACATTATAGCAGGTAAATGGGATCAATGGTCCTAACAATATTTATTTTAAAATCTCCTGCTTTTCTCATAATAATTTTTGCACTTTTTTCCTTCAAGATCACATGTTAAATTCACCTCAAAGTATACACTAAAACATTGGTTCAAAATAGGAAGAGACAGGAAATTCACAATGAGGTTATTTCCAATTCATCTAGAAATCCTTCCATTGTGTCAGAATATTATATTTAAGCCCACATGTTAATGTAGGATCATATCCTATTCAGGTAAACTAGCTAAAGATTGATAAAAAGAACAAGATTTTAAAAGTGCTTGCAACCTCCTGAGGTCTACAAAATAAGTTATATGTCCTCCCATTTGAGTTACACAAAATAAATTCCATTTCCCTCCTATTTAATTGTAATGTTAAATTATTACAAACCACAGACTGAAATGTATAAGATGATATGTAATGCTGATATTTTAAGTAAAGTAGATGTTTCTGCAGTAGTTTTTCTAAAGAAGATAGAAGGTGTGTTTAACTAATTTTCTAGTTTACACAAAGAATCCCTGGCCAGGTAGTTCAGTTGGTTAGAGCATCATCCTGGTAGCGGAGGTTGTGGGTTTGATCTCCAGTCAGAGCATATACACAATACAACCATGAATGCACAAATAAATGGAACAACAAATTAATCTCTCTCTCTTTCTCTCTCTCTCCCAACATTTTTTTTTAAAAAGGCACAAAGATTAAAATATTTTTATTTTCTTAAAATTATTTGTACAGCAAAACAGCTAAACAAAAATGTTAACCAAGCTCTTCTACTTAAAATTTTTCCTTATTTAGGAGGGACAAAAAGTACCACCTCTCTTTCTAAATTCAGATCAGAAATACTCTGGTAGTAATGATGTATCCCCTTTTAATTATCAACCATATATATTTAAGATTGTTTTTTAAAAGTCTTTATTATTAACAGAAAAAATCAACATTAGCTTTCTGAAGACTAATTTGCCACATGATATGTAACACTTGGTACAAAATTGAAAGCATCTCTGTGCATTTGCATCTGGCAGCGTACTCCGTACTCCACGTTAGAGCCATGGCCATGTGTTTATAGAGTTGAGCTCTCCTGGTCTTGAGATACATGCTGATTTTTATAGCCTAACCGGAACTGCTCAGCACAGGGAGGACAAGAGGCTGGGAAGCCCTGGCCCCTCACCCCAGGGTTACCACAAGCTCCCACTCGACCTCTATCAGCACTGTTTCAATTGCAGATTTTTTCCGTGTTTCCACCACTGGAAAAAATGTTCCTAACTATTGGTATTTCCCCATGAAACCTTCACCTGGTTGCAAGGGTTAGGGAGGAGGAGGGGAAGAGAAAAAGCTAAGAAAGTGAGAGAAAAGAAAAAAATAATAAAGGGAAAGGGATAAAAGGTAAATAAACTGGTCATGGCAATTCCTACTCTACCACTCAGGTTTTATTTTGAATGGATATAATAACCAGGCATCTGAAAGCTTTACCATCCACTGATCTGCATATTTGAATCCAATGTAAAGGAAGAAAAGTAATCTCTCACATTTGCACCACTGACAACCAGAGTATTCATTTGAGAAAGGAAAAGACAGCAAGAGAGACATGAGGGAGAATGAATGTAAAATATGACTTTATTCTTGGGAGATCCAGGAATCTAGGTCCTTTCCAGTCATTTCAGAGACTGAAACCCTTGCCTACTGATCAAGTTGTAGCCTTGAGATATATCTTTTACATATTTGTGTCATTTCTAACTTTCCCAGCAAAGAGGGAGGGCTGTTGCCTAAGCTTAGTGCAGTCTCTCTTCCATACCGTTTTTTCCTCTCTACTGCCCATCACTTACCACAAAGATTGTGTTGTTCCTGGAGCTAATTTAAACTGGTCTTAAAAAGGACAAGCACTAACAATGGAAACTATATTCCAACATTTCAGTGCCCTACCTGTGCTTGTCCAGTAGCCCAGTCTCCAGGAAAACTGAGTTTGTTTCCTTGTTTTGATGGCTTGGGAAAGAGGGCAGGCAGCCCTCAGACTGTTTCCCTTCTGTTTCCTTCTCTTCCTTCTGAGCATCCTGGCTGGGGGAGGGCATTTGCAGACCTGTGAGCATTTGTCCTTTGCTAGACTAGAGATATTTTAGGGTCTAAGTCTATTGACTGCTAAGCAAGCCTCTTCCCTCCTAAAAGGTCAAACACAAACATATTGATGACACTGATTAGGGGAATAACTGGATCATACTGGAGAGCCTCTAGGCTGCCTGACACTCTCTCTCCACTTTTTCTGTCTTTCTCCAGTCTTCTCAGCTGAAGGAAGTCCCAGGCAGCAGGAGCTAAGGAATCAGGGATACCTTAATATCCCAGGTACACGGCTTGTTTCTCCTGTAGTTCTTTTCAGGCTACACAGATACACCTATCTGTGGGCAGCAGCCTCTCTTAATGCCCTTTCGAAATTCCTCTTCCTCCAGCTCTCTAGCCTTGATTCCCTTGCAAAGGGGCAACCACTGCCCTTCTCACCTCCACCCCCCAATGCCCACCCCCATTAGGCACCAGTCTGCCCCTCAGCCATGGCTGCTGCCAGAGGAGAGAGCTGGCAGTGCTGCAACCCACACAAAATGGGCTCTGGGGGAAGAAGTCAGGGCAGTCAAGTGGTGGCCCCGGAGAGGGCTGCTCCGTGACCAGTAAGACATGCATTCAACTGGGCAAACGTTTCCAGAGCACCCTAACTATGGCAATTTTAGGTGCTGCTGTTAGATCCTAAGAAGAGAAAAAGGAATGGCAGCCAGCAATACCTGGAAGCCATTGACAGAGGCTTAACTCCACACGTTTTGGGGTCGTGTTTTTGCAAACAAACCGGAGTGATCTTTAGTGAAACCCAAATACACATGATGAAAACATCCTGTTTTGAGAAGCAGGAACGGTGGAACCACAGTTACTGCCTGCGAGTGCATTAATCAGTCAGGAAAAGGCTTCGGGACCCCAAGGCTTGAATTTGGTGAATTCATGCAATGTGGAGCATTTCGACTAAGTATTGATCCCTAAACTCAATTTTGAAAACAGCCTCCATGGCAGAAGTGCAGGTTGTGTTATCCCAGTATTTGCACGCATCGATTGGGCTAAAATAAAATGCATCATACTCTCCTCAAAGAAGGAAGAAGCAGGGACAGTCACAAGAGGAATAGCAGAAAGTGCATGTTTAATACGGGTTGTACGCGAATCCGTGAAACAAGTGCTTTAAACCCAGGGGGATTTCACGTAATAGCTAATTTGGTGAGAGAGCGAGAGTGCGCAAGCAGAGGGCCATCTTAGAAGGGAAGGCAGATAGCTGAATATAGGTTTTTCTGACTGGAATGAACATTTCCTTGCGATTTGCATTTGCTAATGTCCAAACCCTTACGTACAGTCCACCTATCCCAGATTTTTTTCTCCAATGTAAGCTCACGAAGATATTCTTTTCCCTGTAGTTGCACTTGCAGAGCCCAGAGGCTGCGAGAGGCTGCTGCTGCTGCTGCTGCTTTTCCCCGGACCCACCGAGTCTTAAGTCCTGGAAAGGACGGGGGGACCAGCTCAGGGAGGCGCTCTGCTCCCGCCCTCTCCAGGCCTGCAGGACCCGGCGGGTCCTCGCCTCAAAGTTAATCTAATGATCCCAGCGCCTGCCTGCGTTTGCCCGTACCCTTCCCGGGTCCAACTGGCTGGAAAGAGACATGGAGGAGATGGGCAAAGGAGATAGGAATGCCTTATCTTTTTAGATTAAAGAAGAAATGTTTCCTTGTTAAAACACACACACACACACACCCCTTATTTCTCCTGTCTTCTGAGTCCATTTCAGGTTTCTTATGGGGGGAGAGAGAGATCGCTCGAGAGAGAGAACGGGAGAGAGAAGGCGTTAAACAAAAGACGAGGCAGCGCAGGCAGGGCTCTGGAGCTGTCCTTCGGGGGCTGTTCGGCCTGTCGCCCCTCCTGCCCCAGGCCCGGCGTTTCGGAGCTTTCCACAGGCTCGGCTGACCTCGGCTCCACGCGGCTGAGACCCGAAGACAAAGCCCAAGGACCCGCCGCATCCCGGCGTGCTTGAGATGCGGCTTCGGGCCCAAGGTTGAGGCTGGGCCCGGAGAGGGGCGCCAGACCAGCCCGCCTTCCCCCGGCCCTCGCCGCCTGGGTCGCCCTGACCCGCCCCGTTCTCCGGTCGCACTCGACTGGCCGCTCTCGGGGGTCCACGAGCTCACAACACGCCCCCTCCCTCATGCCCGCCCGGCCGCTCTCCGCCCAAGCGCAGGCCGCGTCGGCGAGGGCGCCGCGGCGCTCCGACCCGCGGCGCTCGGGCGCGGGCCTCGGCGGCCGGGCGGCCATTTACGGCCCCTGATTGCGCCCGGGACCAGGTTAGCTCATAAAGCCTTTCACGCTCAACAATGGAGATTTTCTCAACAATTAACAAGAAACAACACAATAAAGCCATTTACAAAGACCTTGCTATTTACTATAAATTAGGCACTCTTTAAGAGACTAGTGCGTAATTTCACACACTTTACAACTAGGGCTGCATTTTAAACACCCGGGAAAACCAGCGTGTTGCACCTTCCTGCGACCTAACTGTGGTGCACCTCTGTGTCCCTTCTTGCCCCGGGAGCAGCTTTGTTTGCTCTGCGGCACACTAACCTCTCCAACCCTCTTCCAGGCCACCGTCTCCCCGTTCCCGTTTCCAGGCCATCGTTCCACTTTCCGGGACGAGGAACCACGGCGCTAACCCGAGCAGGCCGCGGCCCCTCACATTTCCCCCCCGGGGGCATTCGGCTCGGCCCTCCCCGGGCTCGGCCGCTGGGCTGGGGCCAGTTCCCAGGGGGCGTCCGAGGCCGCGCTGGCCGGCCCAGGGAAACCCCGTCCCTTCGCCACTCGCATTGCACACCCGCAGGCTGGAGGCCTTTGCCAGCCCTCCGTCCGGGGCACAAAAACTGGGGCATTTGACTGGGGAGGAGAGATGAGGCCTGGGCGCGAAGGTGAGAAAGTGCTAGACTGGAGCGCCGGCGCGGGGGCGGAAGGTGACTGCGGAGCCCGCGCAGGGAGAGCAGCGTGAGGAGAGGAGGCCCAGGCCCGGGGGGCGGCCGCGGCGTGAGGAGGCCGCGCGCCCAGGCGCCCCTGCTCCGCGTGGGCCCGGCCCCCAGCCCCACGGGACCTGAGGCTGCCCCGGAGGGGCAGGGCCGCGCACGGGTGCGGGCTCTTTCGCCCGGGGAGCGAGAGGGTCAAGAATGACGAGAACAGCAAGGTCTGGGAGCGGGGGAAATGGTCACAAAGACACTGGGTTGCCACCTTGCAAAATGGCGGCACTGAGACATCTTTCTGGCGGTCGTGGCCCAGGCCAGAAAGCGCGGGGCGGCCCCGGGTCAGCGCGGTGGCCAGAGACCGGCACCTGGGGGGACAGTGAGGGGGGAAGCGACCCCAAAACCCGTCCGTCCCTCGGGCTGTCCCCTGCCTTCCAGCCGGCCCGCCTGCCCCAAGCCCGCGCCGGCTGCCCCCGGACACTGACCCCTGTTTACAAACACAGCCTGGGGGCGGGGTGGGGCGGCGGGGACGCGGGCCGGCGGGGCGGGAGAGGACGCGGGCTCCCGAGGACGCCACCAGCAGCGAGGAGCGAGGAGTTGGTGCGAGAGAGCGGGCCCGGCAGCTGGAAAGGACTGAACGCCTTGTTTTTGAAACTGTCAATTCGCTCAACCCCTATTGTGAGGGCTTCATGCAAAACATCTCAGGCCTTTTAAAGTAGGAGCTTGTGAGGCCGCCACAGTTTGAAAAGGAGCGAGAGAGGAGCGGAGGCCTAGGGTTTGGGCAAAGAATGATAGCTGGGCCCCCCTTCCTTTTTTCCTTTTTATTTATTTTTTAGTAGCAAAAGAGGGTCTGCCAAACAGGTAAAATGCAGCCCTCCCCCACCTCCTAGATTTGCCCTAGGTCCCCACCCCAAGCCTAGTTTGCAAAATGCCCTTTGGCCTAGGGAGCAAACCAAAACCAAAGCTAGGATTAAAAATAGTTCTTCGAGAAATGGGGAAAATCCTGGGGAAGTCAGGGCGACAGGGGGGACTCCCTAAGGTGAACGCCCTGTTCCTCCACGCCAATTTCCTACGGTTAGTTGACGGGGAGCCTTTAATTTTTACCCCTAGTTTGGCTCTAGAAACTCCCCTTTTCACCTCCTTTCCAGCAGGAAGTTATTTATAAGGTGAAGCAAAACTCACCACATTTTTTGTCTTTTGAAGAAGCTAATGCTTTATTTTATTTAAAAAATGGCTTTTTTTTTTTTTTTACCATGAGGATTTTTGTTTTCTTTGAAAGAAAAAAATGCTTTTGAGGAATTCGTCTACATCTCTTCCTTCATGCAAACAAAAGTATCATTCTCATATGAGCAAAAACTTCTAATTCTTGGGACTGAAACTTTGAGGAATTTCTAGACCATTTAAAGTCACTCACACACAGATAAGATAAAAATCCACACACCAGCTCATCTAGTTTGTTATTGCTGTTTTTAGTGGTGGCTCCTTCTTGTTGATTTTAAAATAAACAACCATTATTGAGATTACTCCACTGTAATCAAGTAAGCCAGTAGGAAAGAACACCCACTTTAAAAAGTAAATTGTTGAGTAAAAGCAAGCTGTCTTTTCGAAAAAGGCAGATAACCTGGCTGTGGAAGACAGAGTACACACATATCTTTAAAGAATAATTAAATCTTCATTTCATTGACTTATCAGGAAACCACTTTTCTAGGAGACCCAAAATAAGTGTCTCCTCAAAAAGTCAGAGAAAGGGCACTTTCCTGCATTTTCCTCATGTCTCTGAGTGTTGAGCTTTAGACACAGGAATCAGTGACCCTGGGACCATATAGTGCCTTAAAAAAATACTCTATCACCTGAAAACATTTAAATGTAAGAATGCAATCTGTCAATGGAGGTAATTTTTGTTTTTGTCTTGATAAGGCTTAACTTTCTGAACAAATGGGACATTTATAGTATCTTATGAAATCTAGATATTGTCATTAATCATAAGACAACTAAAATGAAATAAATTGTTCTGAGAATAATTCCCACAGCAGAATAGGCAAACAGCTAAGGGACTACCAGAAATTGAAAGAATACCTTGTATTTGCAAGTTACTGAATACCCTTTGCTACATTTTCCCAACAGAAGCCCCAACTCAAGTTTTGCTGTGGTTGGCTGGCTTGTAGGAGTACTGTGGGGTGAAATTTGTGTTGACTATTTAATTTCTTTCCTTTTGATGGTATCACTCTGGAATGCTTCAGCCTCCATGCTGCTCATTCTCCAGCTCCTATAAACTGAAACTATTGATTCTCTGAGGGCTGGAGACCAAGTGTCAAAGCTGGAGGCTGATATTTTATGTCAGAAATTCCATAGGGTATATTTGTTTTAAAGTATGCTTATTCCATCTCATGGTCTACGCACACCCAAGGTCTGTAGGCTTCAAATATATTCTCAATTTATAATTTCATAACAGTGATTCCATAACCAACAATAAAGTACTAGTCTAAATATAGTAGTCATCATACTTTGAACTTTCTTGACTTAGCAGTAATTAAAGGCTAGAAATGACAGACTTCCAGTGTGTGCATATCACACTTTTACAGATTGATTTTGCAGGACAACTCACTGCACCCAAATTTTGTATTGCCTTCCAAAGAGGAAAGAACTCAGACTGAGAAGCCAGTTGTTCGGCTTCCTAGGGCTTTAACTGTAACTTGTACTGGTCTTTGGAATTACACACAAACATGAACTCAAGGATAACATCCCCCAATTTTTGCTTTGGCCATATCTATCATGCCAATAAAAAAAAGGACATCTGGCAATATTCAAGAAGGAAAGGAATGGAGGCAGTTCAAAGCATCTGTTTACTCCATCCAATGTATTTGGATGCAGGTATGCTCAGCCTCTGTCTTTTACAATAAGAGTCAAACCACAGAGCATATACAGCAATTAGGGCTGAGACCATCCAGATCTATCTGAAACATTTATAGACAAAAGAAAATTTTCAAAGGGAGAAGAAACTAAAAAGTTAAGGGGAAAAAAGACTGAATTTCCATGAGAAATAGTGACTTAAATTCACACAGTAAATATTTCATTGATGTTTTGTTTTGTTTTGTGATTTATGACCTATAAATGCAGCCTCTTAGATTTCAGATGGAAAAGATCTGAGATACATAATTTGTCAGTCTAAGGGAGGTGGACCAAAAATTATTAGATTTAATTTTCATTAAAATAGCAATTGATCTCTGCTTCGCTTTCTTAAACCTGAAACTTTTTGCACTTGATTTGTAACAAGTTTGCAAAGTTTTGTTGTCATTTAGGAATAAATATACCAGTGTTTTGCACAGAACCTGACTGACCTCATCACATAATATTACAACAAAACACTACACCCAATAAATGCATTTCTTTCAGGCAAAAACATCACAGAGGAAAATGTCAACAAAACCATTCATTCCTGTTAGCCATTCTTCAATCAGGAATAAGTAAAAATGTATGGAACCAAGAATTTTAAACAGTGTTTTTAATTGAAAATAAAGCTAAAGCATGCTTTTCAACAGTGCAAATTTCCATAATTTTGATTTACTGCTTCCATCATCACAACATAGTACACCAGCATGGCCCTTACCAATGGCTAGACCCTAGCCACTTGCATGTTGAACTACTTTGATTTTAAGTGCAAATATAGATAGTCACCTCTGATTGTCACTTGCAGTAGAAACTCTCCTGCTCTATACACAGGATGGTCTGAAAACAGAAGTTTAAAGAGATGCATAAAAAGTAAAATGCAATAAAATCCAAGTGCCTGAGTTCTGGTACTAAAAATCCTGAAATAACTATTATTTTTTCATTTGGGGTATTCTTACAATTCTGATCCATTTAACTTTTCTTGTGTGTATTTAATGCTTTGTCACTATTAGGAGTCAGACCATAAAATATCCTGCTCTCAAGATAAATATTTTAATTGTTTTGCAAGTTCCAGGAGTCATGTTCAGACTACAAAGGTAAGCAGGACAATAGTAATAGTCACCTTATTTAAAACCTTTGGGTGAGACACAAAAAGGACTTTTCCAATTGCAAAGAGTAGCTATAAAAGTAAAATCACACCCTTTACAAAAAAATACAATCCCATATTTATTTTACTCAGTATATATGAGGCAGCTTTTACCAGCATTCAATCAGGACTCCCCAATCTTTCCATTCAAAAAAGGAAAAATTAAGTGCAACAACTTTTGGAGAGGGAATAAGGGGAGAAAAAGAGAAAGATACCCCACAAATGAACTCCAGAAGAGAACATTTTGGGCTCACAGAAACTTCTTGCTACTTCACTGTGTAACCATGTAACCTAACAAACTTTCACTGAATGAAGTTACACTTTTAGGTCTGAAATCTAGTGCATAAACTTAATGGCTCATTGTAATATTTATTATTCAACCTTTTGACATTTATTTGTAGCAGTTGAATTGAGGTACCCGGTGCATTATTAGCATTGAAACAGTAAAGTGTTCCAGCTCTACCGTAATAACTGAGTTTTACTTGAGTCTTTAGCCTGAAGTAGTCTGTGGAATGTAAACCAACCATTCTCCCACCCCGCCCCCACCCTACTCCAAAAAAAAAAAAAAAACAACCCGCAATGGAAAAAAAAAAAAGTAATCCGATTTGATTTCTGTCTTCAAACTGCGATAAACCAGGACTCCAAAAGGGGTGTAACACATTAATGGACTTGTACAAACCATCCTGTGCAGTTTACAACAAAAGGAAGGTAATACGGTTCAAGAAAATATCTTCCAAAAACACTTTTATGAATTAAATTTCCTGAATTTGTGACTAGGTGGAAGAGGTATTGCAGAACCGCCCAGCTGCCATTTCCAGATAGGATGGGCCTTGTGAGGAGGTTGGGAATCCTTAGTGGTGTTTAAAGAATATGCAGGCCACAAATCCCCATCCTTCCCAATAATGAGTGATGGTGGACAAGGAAAATTTGCCATGAAATTAAATGGCCTTTTCACTGCTGATGCTACATTGCTGGCTACCTTTTTGCGTCTGTTTATAACTGTAAAATCATCCAGTGTTCCTTCATGTGTCTCGGTTTTACCTGTAGGACGAGGACTTCTAGCTGATTTCAAATTTGGTTTGACTGGAGGTGTCTGAAGTACAGATCGCTTTCCCAGGACTAGTGTCCGGTAGTTTTTTCTCACCCTGGCACCAAATTTATATTCCTCATCCTCAGGTTTTGGAGAACCTAAAGTGCATGAAAGGCCCTGACTCAGAGCCAGTGGATTTAAGGAAGGAGTTTCCTTTTCAGGGCATGTAAACCCTTCCTTGGCTGTGGTTAGTAAGGTGTCCTCCTCTTTACTTCCAGTCACACTGTAAAACTCACCCTTTGTATCATTGCACTCACACTTTAGCTTATTTGTAATAAGGTCAGGTTCATATTCTTCATTAGCACTACTGTCTTCGACTTTGATTCTAATATTGTGCAGAAGTGGCAGCGTCTCGTCGCCTGTGTCAGTGCAGGGATTCTCTGCTTTCGTCGCTGTTGCTGCATCTATCCCAGGATTAGTCTGCAAAAAGGGCAAATCCGTAGCAAATTCAGTACAAGGGGAGATTTTGGAATCTTTTTCTGAATTTGCTGCTGCTCCTGAAGAATCATTATTGAAGAACCTAGCAGCTATTGTGTTGTTATCTGCACAGTGTGTAGTAGGAGTTGCTTGCAGGCATTTCCTAGCTTCTCGGAGTATTCTTTGTTGTGGAAATACATTGTTTGTCTTTGGGCTAGGTGAAGAGGCCCCCTCTGCCAGGCAGTTAATTGTCAGGTCAGTTCTCTTTACAGTACTGGAAATTTCAGAGTGTGGGAATGTAATCGCAGATACCCTATCGTTCCTTATCTCTGTGAAACAACTCCCCAGGCTGGCCGAGCAGTACACCGGAGACGCTTTGGAGGCCCAGCTCTGCAGAGTCCACTCCTCTGCCGACTCAGCTTTGACACTACTCTTGAGGTCGGGAAGTCGGCCGGCATCCTCGAAAGCAGTGGGGTTAGTTGCAGCGGCGGCGGAGGCCAGATGGTACAAGAAGTTGGCCTGCGCCTGTACGCTGGGCGGCTTGCAGAAGCTGGTGCGCCTGAAACGGATGCTCTGCACTGACACTTGGCTGGAGCCAGAGCTGGAGTCCGACTCCGAAGACGAATCCTCCTCCTCCGAGCTGACTTCACTGGAATCCGTGGCCCCACTGCCCCCCTCCTCCTCTTCCTCCTCCTCCTCTTCCTCCTCCTCCTCTCCCTCCTCCTCCTCTTCCTCCGAGGACACAGAGTTGCTGGAGCTGGACAAACTGGAGCCAAAATCAGAGTCGTTGGCTGCGTGGTCCGAGTAGGAACTGGACTCCGAGTCACTGCTGCAGCTCTCGGGAAAACTGCCCAGATGGGGCTGCGGCCGGTGGTGATGAGGGGGGTGGTGACTCTGCGGCGGCGGCTGAGTCCGGTGGTGGTGGTGGTGGTGGTGGTGATGGTGGTGGTGGTGGTGGTGATGGTGGTGGTGGGGAGGCGGGCAGAAGCTGTTAACCAGATGAAACCTCTCCAGGCAAGTGGCTCCGGCCGCTGCCGCCGCCGCCGCCGCCGCCGCCGCCGCCTTGGTTTTGTAGGACCTGGGCAGCAGCAGCAGGCGGCGGGCGCTGGAGGGAGGCGCAAGCAGGCAGTCCTTGGCGCCCCCGCGCTTGCGCTTGCAGCGGTAGGTCAGGCTCGCGGGGCTGCTCACGCCCGCCGCCTTGGGCTGGGGCCCGGCCGCCGACGCCTGGTAGTAGGCGGCGGCGGCGGCGGCGGCAGCGGCGGCGGCAGCGGCGGCGGCGGCGGCGGCGGCGGCGGCCGGGTGCTTGCTGCACAGCAGGCTCCGAAAATAAGCCGGGTCCGAGTGGAAAGCGACGTAGTTTCCCTGGAGCGGGGCAGTTTCATAGTTTAGAGGGGGTTTGCAAGGCGAGCGCACGATTTCTGGGTAGTGCGAGCCTGGGTATTTGCTAAAAATCTGAGGTAGATGGGCTGCAGGGCGCGCGGCAGCAGCGCCCGGGCGCCGGGACTGTGCGCTGATTGGCAGGGGCCGCGCAGCTCCGCTCAGGCCCCGCCAAAGTTGGTGCCGGTCCTTCCAGAAAGCCGGGCGGGGGCTGGCGGCTGCAGCGGCGCGCTCTGGCGGCGGCGCCTTTGTGGCCAGGGCCCGACCGACCCTCCTGCGCTTGGTCTTGAGGACCCGCTCGGTTTTGCAGGAGGTGTAGAGGGCTTCCACGTCTTCCCGGGAGATGAGCGTGCATTTGGCGGCGTGGAAGGCGATGCTGTTGATGGCCTTGAGTTTCCGCAACTCCTCCAGATCGCAGTGGTGCTTTTTCACTTTCAGATGATCCATGCGCTTGTGCACGGTCGTCCTCGGGATGTTTTTCAGCAGATCCGTGAAGACTTGGGAAAGGGCAAACATTTGCTTTCCTTTAATGATGAGGTAGCCGAGCCTCACGCCATCCACCTCTTCAAAACCTGACTTCAGGTCTCCCATCTCGGGCACTAAATGATCCCCACCATTTGCAGCAAATATATACGTGACGCATACATACACATGTATGTATGTTAATCCTCCACCAGATGCTGCGTGTGTCTCAAGGCATCCTGCTAATAAAATAACAAAGACTGTTATTCCCGGCGAAGGGAGTGCCAAACTCTAGGCGAAATTATTGGAAAAAAAAAAAACACATGAAATTACACTGACTTGATTCTTGCTTTTTTTTTTTTTTTTGGTTTTCGTTTTTTAAAAAAGACGTTAAAAACCATCCGGTTTCTGATCTGCCAGTGTGTTAGTGTAAGTCCCGATGCAGATCAGTACCTGGGCCCCTCTATTTCTTCCTTCTCCATTGGAGCACTATGATAATGGAATGTGAAGGGAGAAAGAGGAAAGAAGTGCAGCTGCTATTCCCGCCGCTGCTTTAGCTACAAATAAAATGACAGAGTGAAGTGAGCTCGTCCGGAGACACCTTCATCAATTAATTCCCCTAAAGCCAGCGCTGATTGGACACTCCTGACAGGTGATGCAATAAAAATTGATATTCCACCCCTTCCCCCCAAAATCTCCCACTAATTAGCATACCCTTATATTGCCACCTCCCCTCCCAAAGTAAATAATACAGTCGGTATATAAATCTTTCCATTAAACTATCGGAGCTCAGAAACAGCCTGACTCACAGACTTCATCTGAACCAGTGTGTGTACGCTTAAAAAAAAAAAAAAAAAAAAAAAAAAAAACCTGTATATTCGCCTTTAAAGGAATATCGCCTATTTTTTGCTTTATTTGCATTTTACCGCTATAGCTATTATCATTTCAAAGAAAAGCATTTTAAAAACATTATAAAGCCTAAATAGATACACCCCACCCCCTTTTTCCTTTGGAAAATAGTGCGTAAGTGAAAATGTGCAGAATAGCCTGGTATTTCCCTTATGGGAATGGGGAAGGAGACTGGCTGCGAGCTCCAAAGTTAAATCCGCGCGGTGAACCGCCCCAGTACCGACTTACGTTTTGAATTTCTTTCGATTTTCCTTTTTTCCCCCCTGCAATGCCTTTTTACAACCAGAAACAAAGTTATTTGACCAAGGAAGCAGTTCAAGGCTCCAGCTCCAAAACACTGTAACAATTCAAGTGGATTTGGGCTCTCTGCTGGGGGGTGGTGTTACGGAGGAGGTAGTTTCACGTCAGACCCATAACAAAGCATAGATAAGCTAGAAATGTGTACACTTTTCACAATTAACCAGGCTGGATTGGAGGCGGGATCGTCTTAGAGTCCCCAGCACAGCCTTTGCCTGGGTCCTGTTTACCGCAGGTCAGAATTCCAGGGAGCAGCTTGTTTCTGCAGCAAAGAATAGAATACGTAAACCGCCCAAGGTACTTCCAGAGGTTTTACGTAATAACGATGAAAAGAAAGTGCTGATACACGATGCAGACTATTTCAGTAGTCTATGACTCTTTTACTTGTTAGTTTAAATGAATGTTCCAGAACTCCCATTTTTTTCCCATGAAAGCCAAGCGTCTGCTTTAAAAAAAATCACTTTGGATGAATATCAATATTGTTAAACTTCTTCTTAGTCAAATTAAGGCATATTTTAGTGTCGTTTTCAAGGATATCCAAAATATTGCCAAATAAGAACAAGGGTCTTCCCAGTCGTGTTACCACGATCCCAAGGCCCTTTGTTGGCTGCTTTGCAAAATTCGGTAAAATCTTTTTAACTGTTAGGTGTTTGCAACTACAGCAGAAAAGCAACCCAGGCATTTATATTTCCTTGTTCCTCCAAAAATAGACACATCCACGAGGTTAAAAGAATAAACGGATATTTCAGAGCCTGCAAAAAAAAATTGTAAATGATTTCTTCCTTCACATTAAAAAGTTCCAGTTTCCACTCCTCCGGTCTGGCTACCACAAGCAGGTACTGTTCCAAAACAGAAAAAAGAAGAAGAAGAAAAAAAAAAGATACAGAGGAATCTCATACAAAAAGGTAGTTTGCACGAAATCTCGGCCATAGTTTCCCACCCCCACCCTCATCTCCCATGTAATTTCCCAGGAATTTTGAAAAGAATTGGGAATTTCAAGAAGTGCATCCGGAAATTAAGGAAGTCTATTTAAGAGAGTCTGTAACTCAGAGGTTGGGATTTGAAAAGTCAGCCCTGGACTACTGTTGCACTCAGCACAGATGTAATCGCCGCTCTTCAACTTAATCAATGTGTGTACAAACCGCGATGTCTAGTTCTTGCCTTTGAAATCTAAGGCTAGCATTTCCATCCAAGAAATCAGAGCTACAGCAAATTACATTTTTGTCCCTTGAATGAGAGAAGGATCATTGAATGGATCTCGTGATATTTCAGGCTTTAAACGTAACCGAGAGGCAGCAGCGAACAATGCCTCGTCACAGCTAATACCATCCACCGAGTTGGCTTTCTTTTGCATCTGGATCCATCACACCGCGTTTTTCTCTTTCACTTTCACAGGAGGCAAAATGCAAAATGTTCAGGCAGAAAGCAAAGTTTCCAGGAAAAGCAGACGCTGGTGTTTGTTATTTGAAGTAGAATGACCAGAGGCTTTCTATTGCTAGCAAAAATAATGTCGTTTTAAAATTCCTCCTGATGCACTTACATAGTGTCAGCCCCTTCCTCCCAGCCCACCCCCGCCCAGTTCCCCTCCCCCAGTCTTAAGACTTCTACCATAGAGTCAAACCGCCAAGAAATAGTAAATTCAGAAAAAGCTTATTACAAAAGGTTGGCTAAGTGTCTCCTCTCCCTTTTTTTTGGCCAGGTAGTTGTTGTTCTCAATTCCTATTTAGATTTACACACACACACACACACCCCTCCTGCTCGTGGCAACATGATTGAGTAACCATTTCAAAAAAATTACCTTTTCTTCTCCCTCTCTTTCCATCTTTAAATACTGGCAATATAGGTGGTTTTTAAAACAAGTAGAATAGTAAGCATTTTTTAAAACTAAGAGTACAATCTATTGGATCAAATAGAGAAATATAAAGGCTGGGAGATTTGGGGATTTGTCTATATATACAATTTATGAGAGTATCTTTGTGTGTGGACCCAGACATCTTTACACTTATACATTTTTAATACTCCTATTACACAGCTTTCTTCTTGTCTAATACATTCTTTTGTTCCTTTAACTTCCCCCATCGTTGTGTGTGTGTGTGTGTGTGTGTGTGTGTGTGTGAAGGTGTGAGCACGCGCATTCACACGTATACACACACAGAGAATGTGACAGACAGCTTTCTTGTGGCCATCAGCACACGTTGCATATCCGGGGTCTTCTCCAGGCACATTAGGGGTCGATCCCGATAAAAAGATCTAGGAGAGGCCCCTGAGCGCTCACACATGAAAGGCAGGGGACTTTAAGATGGATTTGCATGCACACAGGGGAGTTCGATCAATAGCTACCAACATTTATGGCTTAGATTATTAATGTGAAAGCTGGCCAAAGAATGGGGATGAAAAATTAAAGGTGTCTGTTATCAATTATGCTTAAAGTTATGCAATAATTTACTTACTTTGCCTGGATGTGCAGATCCAGATGTACAATTCTTCAAAAGCCAGGGGATTTCTTTGATAAATTTGTTGACCATGTCAGCCACCTCTACAATCAAAGATGAACCCAATTCAGATGATGGACTGTATTCAAATTCTTTTTTAAGAAAAGATATATCAACTTCCATGTTTCTCAAACCCATGTACATATGTTGGTAGATAGGCCCAAATTAACATTTATGTATACAGCCATCTCTGAGGGGCCAGGGAATTACTTATTGAGTATATATGAAAGGTTTTGAGTTTGTTAGTTAAATGTGATTACTTAGTGAGGAATGCATAATCTATACACTATCATAAAAAGTGTTTTAGCTTTGAAAACAAAGATTCTCGCTAAAGAAGAATCCTCTGTGGCAAATACAGATAGAAATACATTCTTAATGTTCACTTCTGCATTTATTGTAAAAATATCAGCACTTTCAGTTTTTAAAGTGATAAGCGATGAAGATATGAACATATTTGTCTTTACTTAACCTGTGTGAATATGCCAAATTTACCTTCAGATGATCTATTTTGATTTATTTTTACTGTACTTTATGTTTAAGTACCATTGCAATTCAGTCTGACCTTTTTCTTCTGGGGCAAAGTAATGGACACGGCATTTACAATCTTTTAAATTGTTAGCTGGGAAATGCAATAGCAATTTGCAGAAGTAGTTTACTAATGGGGAAAGTTCTTTTGAAAACCTGAAGAAAAACCTAGGAGTACTTTTGCATTTTTACACTACAACTGTCATATAATTAAAGTACTGAAGAGCATTAAAATAATCCCTTTTTCCCAAGCTTTTATCCATACGTACGTAATCTGAATAAGGATCACCACACCCCCCATCATCCTAACTGCCTAACTCTTCACCATATACATTTGTTTTCATGATTGCTGGGCATATTTTGTTCACTGTGATCTCAGAGAGAAAAGACCAAGTAACATCACAAAGGCCTCAACAATGTAAGTATACTAGTTAGAAGAATAAAAGAAGCCCCTTGTACTGTTAGCCAAAAGTAACTATAATACTTACATAACACAGATTAAAATAATAATAATTTAAAACCTCATATGGCTGAATTGAGTATATAAGACAATAAAAGCTTGTGTGGTAGTCAACAGTTCTTACCTAAATTTATCTAATCTCGTATGTTCTCTGCTGTTTGGGAGGGGAACATGAGCATGGAGGAAGAGGAAATGGCTAAAGTAAAGAACAACTTAAATTATAACTTAGTATATTTTCCTTAATTTTTCCTTTTTGTCTCGTCCAAACAAATCAGGGCAAATCTCCAAAAGGGCCCATCCTTCTGTTCTTAGGCATTTTAAAATCCTGTTTTTAACAGAAGTTTTGGACACAGAATATATGCCATGTTATCTACTGACCCATAATCCAAATGCAGTGACCTTCTACCCTTTTATTGCCCCCTGACCCATCTTGAATTCTGTGCAGCCTTTATAAATTTGCAAATCCTTGGAGGTAAAGGGCTTTTTTTTTTTTTTTTTTTTTTTTTTTGGTGAGGCTTTGTTCTGAAAAAGCCCTAAGAGTGTGCTTTTTGAATTAGACAAAGGTAAAGCAACAAACCCTAGTGGACCAGATTTTATACAGGTGAGCTATAGGCAACTCTTCAGATAACAACTATTGCAAGCTAAAAAAAGCAATTATAAACATGGGAGACAAGAAGGTTATAGATTTCATCAAATTAGAGTGTGGTACAAATCACTTTCATGATGTAAGAAATAGGCCAAAATCTTTCTGTTCTCATCATCTCAAGGGCTATGGGGGACCCTAGTGATCAAGGAAGGAATGGGGGTTGGGGTAGTGGAGACAAGCAGGAGGGAGGAAGGAAGGGGAAGAAAGAAAGGAGACCTGATCTGAATCTACAGGCACATTCCCTTATCTTTCCTGCTATCAGCCAGTTTAAAGGACACCATAATTATGATGGTGATGAAACAATGCCTACTTATGTGTGCTGAATAAATAAAGAATGTTTACAGCTCAAGAATCTTTTAATTCCAATTAAATGCTATCAAAGAAAAGCCACTTTTCCTACTGCAACCGCCTTTCCCCCCAATTATCTTGTTTTGTTGCAATATTTTCCTATGAGACGCCAGGGTCTCTAACAATTTATTCTGAATATAGGAAAAAAATCTGAGAAAGTAGAGTTCAGTGTTGATGTATTAAATAATACACAAATATCAAGAGCCACAATTTATTTGTGTTGCACTGTTTTTTGTTTATTTTCCACAAGGGCCAAATGTGTAGAGACCGAAGTGCTGACACTAAGTGTTGAGGCCTACCTATGGGCTGCTGAAGTCATACTGAAATTCTGAGCACCCTTGAGGGGAGAAGGGAAAGATAAGACATGTGGGGCCTGATGGCCTCTGTAAAGGGAATCCTCTGGTTCTGTTCCCCTGGCTTCAGCCCAAATCCTTCTAGGAGCACTGGAGCCAATCACAGTCTTCCACTGTTGCAGCTACTGGGCGAATACAAAAAAGCGGGAGATCAAAAAACCTCAAGTTCGCATTTATGGATACCAAGGATCATTTCATATTCATGACTTCAACAAATCACATCATAATCAGATTTAGACAAGGTGTGGGCAAAAATGCCCACCAAGCAGGGCACTACACACTGATGGACCAGAAAAGTTACATTTTAAATATAGGAATCATAAAATGAAAATTAAGTATTTTAACTTCGAAAAGCTTAGTTTTCGATACTGAGGCCAATTTCTACAAGTCATAAGTCCCCCTCTTTAAGTAATTCCTCAGCTTTATAATTCAAACTTCTATTTTCTTTTTCAGTTCTAGTAGTGTTTTGCCTGTTTTAAAAAAACACTTGGCATAACAAACATTACGGAGAATGCATTCGTCTGTTAAAAGTCCATACAAACCTGCCTTTTAACTACATCTAAATAGTGCATTGCTAAGAATAAACTTAAAAAAGTTTCCTCGAAGAAATATCTAATATTTCTTGGTAATTTTATTTGACGATTGTGATACAAAAATACAGTGGTAAAAAAATGTCACGGTATTCATAAGTGTGCTGGGTAGTCGCAGGCCCCTTTCCTTTTGAAAGTTTAGAGCTCCAATACCCTCAATTCTACAGGCAGAATTAGGATGGACTTAGAGGGTCCTAAACGTGACCGATTCACTAAGGCGGGGGGCTACAGCTTGCAGCAACGTGCTCTGCAACTTAATCCTACGCTAAAAGAGGGCAGAGAGCGAAAAAGCATGGAGTACAAACTCTCCCGACATCCGTAGTTACTTTCAAGGTGGATTGTGTATTTTAAGGCTGATGGGAACGTCTGGCTTTCGGAGCAAAAAGAAGAGAAGGTAAGTGTTTGCCCTTGTATTCACCAGTTCCTAGAGAAACAATGAAAGAACAAAGGGAACCACTTCTCCATCTGAACATTTTCTGTCTCTCCCTCCGTTTCAAGCCAAAAAGCTTGCAAGGGGATTAGCTTTACTCTACCTTAAATAGTTGTTGCTAGGCTTGTTGAAATGAGAAAGAGAAAAAAAAAAAATTGAGCGGTAGTGTAAATACAGACGAAATAATAATAATAATAAAGACTTGCTGTGGCGACTCTTCAAAGCGCCAGTGGCAGCAACTTACAGCAGAAGTTGCTAGTTGCATGTAGGCAAAGCCCAAGAAACAATCTTTACATTCCAGATTTTGAATTTAGGCATCGAAATCACCTTTCTTGCTGTCTGAAAGGATTTCTGCGCACAAAATGTGTAGGTACTGTCTATGAGAAAAGATCGGTGTCCTACATAGGTCGAAAAAGATGTTCTCTGTTGCTATCTGGAGAAGAATTTTTAAAAAGGAAAGGGGACTCAAGTCTTGACGTTACTTTTTGCTGTAGAAGAAATGGCAGCAGTGGCTGGGCAAGGAGAAAGATTCGTGTTTAAATGCATTTGCTTTTGGGGTACTGTGGTTATCGGCAAGTCTGTGGGTCCCTTTGTGGGTCTGTGTGACTGAATGTGTAAGTGACCGAGTGCCGTCGGCATTATCGGTGGGTGAGGGGAGCCCCCAAAGCCGGACAGCACGTGAAACACATTTTTAATGCCCCGCAAGCGACGACCAAGTCCCCCTCCCCTAAATCCGTATATTACCTGCCCAGTTACAGTGGACACATGTTTATGTTTATAGTCCTGGTTTGTAGTAGTGTCAAGAGCCGCAGCGAGAGGAGGGGGAGGAGAGAAGAGGGAGGAGTAAAGGCAACCACCCCCACTTGTTGTTAAAGCAAATTTACTGCGTTATTGCAAGCCTGTACGGGGGGCTGGGAAGTGAGTTGAGAGGAAGGGTAGAGTTGGGTTCTGTGTTGGTAGTGGCAGGGGGGTGGGGTTAAGAGATCCGGGATGGAGCTACGCTCTCCACCGGCCCAGGAAAAGCAGCTTGGTCAATAGGGGAGCATGCTGCCGCCGTGGAAAACAAAAAAGGTTTCTCCTGCTCGCTGCGTTAACGTGGGGGGGCTCTGCAAGCTGGGCTCCAGGGCCCTGACCTCTGAACCCGGCTCCTCTCCGCGCTCTCCCGGTGCCGCGCGGCCACTTTTTACCCAGGATCCCTCGCGCGGGCCGCGCTCGTGCCGAGCTCGAGTCCCTCTTAATCCTTCAGTCCCCGATTTCCATCCCCTCCCCCCTGCCGCCAGCCCCCGGGGAGGATTCTACGACGGGGAACCCCCGCCCCACCCCCACCCCGAGAGCCTAAGCCCGGCGGCCGCGGCGAGACCTGTGCGGCGAAGAGTGTAGAGCCGGCTTCCCCTGCTGGGTCGGGCCTGCGGGGGAGGGGACAGAGAGGAAGGGGGACGGAGAAGGGACGGAGGGAGGGGGCCGGAGGCCCGGCCCTGCGGCCCGGCGGAGGCCTGGACCTGTTGACTGCTACTGCATCGCCTGGTCCCGCGCCCTCTCCCGGCCCGTCGCGGCCCCGGTCTTAAGGCGGAAACCAGGGGAGGAAACATAGATGGTTGTTCTCTCTGCCTTCCTCCAACTTTGTTTTTTCTTTGGGGTAGAGAAGGCAAAGTAATCTCCTACGCCCCATCCTTGCTCATTGGGTCTTGCGCCGGCCCACCGCCCTCAGGGCCCCGCTATTTAAATCCTCCTCTCCTCCCCAGACCCGCTTCCCCCTTCGGAGCCGGAGGGCCCTGACGCCCTCCTTGCGCCTCCCCACGCCTGGCGCGGCTACGTCCCCAGCGAATTGTGTTGCTTTTCTTCCCTGGAAGCTCCCTGGTCTATCTTCCACTTTTTCCCAGTCTCACGAGGCGTAAAATGAAACCTCTGGTTTGCTGCGTGCTGCCGGACACATTCTCTGCTCTCTCGTCCAAATTCATCTGATGGCGAGTTTAAAATAACAGTGTTTAAATAAAAAGAGAGGGGAGTGTTATTTTGGCAGTTTAGAGGACACCAGGGCGTTAAAATAATAAAAAAAATATTTAAAATTTTATTGGACTTGCTATATTTACTTCTAGATTTGGGGTTTTCAGAGGAATATTTTGCAGCGGGAAATCGCAAGTTAATATTAAGGTGGAAGTAAGACAGCTCAACCACTTCCGAAAATAAAGGGGAAATTTAAAAAATATATGAACGAATTAGCGGGAAGACGGCCGCAGCGGAAGCTGGAATAGTGAAAGGCAGCGCCTCGGTGTTGGAATCCGAGGAAGGAGGGCCGGCCCGGGAGGGGAAGGCGGCGACTTCCCGGGCCGCAGGCCCCAGCACCTGGGGGGCAGGATGCGGCGAGCCGGGCAAGCGTGGTAACGCGGGCGGGGAGGGCGGCGGTGGGCGGGGGCCGGGCGCACGGCCGGCGCGGCGGAGGAAGCGGGAGCCTGGCACACCTCGCCTGGCAGCCCCCATTGTTCAACTCTCGCGCCACAGTTCTCCTCGTGCGCCCTTCCCGAGGGAGGGGTCCTGCAGCCCAACTGGACCCCTACCCTAGCTTCCCCGAACTCCGACGCTCGGGCCGTGCTTGGTCGGTACGGCAAGTTTAATCCTTAGACACAGTCCGCGAGAGGTTCCCAACTCCGCAGCACATACAGAGGAGGCTTTCCAACGTGCCGCTAAATTGGCGGAAGCTGGGCAAGCCTGCAACTCACACTTTAAAGAAGAGGGAAAGCAGCCTACACGTGCTTATAAAGTGCTAACTAGATAGAGACAAATGTGCCCTTTTTTTCTGGCTCCGGAGAGTTAGAGCAGATTCGATCTTATTTTAAATACCTTTAAATGTATAGATTCGCGGTTCAAAGGAGTTCGGAAAAACACGTCTCTGTTATTATTCAGCTCTTTGTTGTGTACAAAAAGCCTAATTTTAAAAGGGCTGAGCTACCCCAAACAAAAACAGGCTTGATTTCTTAACGTGAAATGCATTTTCAAAATAAAAGTGAAATTGAAAAGGGAAAAATGTGTCATTTGCTTTAAAACCCGGTTTTGGAAACAAATAATTGCAAGCCACGTACGAAACTTTCTCTTTTCCTTTGTGAAGTATATGGAAACAACATTTCTGGCAAACGTCACAATTTTAAAATATGAAGATTTCGAACAAGTGCTCGCGGGTCTTAAGACCAAAGTCATCGTGCATGAATACGAATGAAGAGATAATTTCAATGCTTTGGTCCAAACCTTACTAGGGCAAGGGAGTACTTTACACTGAGATTTATAATAGACTTTGCAGAAATTCCATCTAAAATACTCACTACTAGTCTGTGTATGCAGCACTGTTTCTCAAGGTGGATTTTTAAAAACCAATTAGAATTGATCTCTAATGAAATATTATATTTACACGTCATCATGAAAACATCATTTGACAAGAGTTTTGAATTACAAGAAAGAAGTTAACAGATGATGTTCATGAACAGCGTGTTTGCAGAGAACTCTTAAGAGTTAGTTAAAGGTAGTGGTGATTGTGATTTTTCATTTGATATGCTATAGAAGTGGTTTGCATTTTAACACTTTCATTTTGCGGATCTTCCTAAACTTGTATTTCCTCATGGAAATCATTCAGTTATTTCGAGATAGAGGGAGAAATTCTTATACAACGTCAAACTATAGAAAAATTTGAAGAGAAAAAAATTGGTGTGGAAAATTAAGTATTCTCAATCTGTTCATTTATTACACCCATCCTCCCATAGTCCCCCTCCCTAACTATTTGGATTCAATTTACATTTTTTATTTTTAAGTCTGAATATTTATAATAGCTTTATACATTTATTTGCTATTTGCTTATCGAAGATGTATCTTTTACCAGTTTTTAGTGTTTCAGGCATATTTTTGGTTTTGTTATAAGTTAAAAAATGTTACAAGCCATGATACTCTTGTGAGAAAAACAAATGGGTGGGAAAAAGGACAGGAATGGGGGTGGGGATGGAGATGGACATATGTAGTATTCCTGGTTAGTGTTTAAAATATCCTTTCTTTAATTTTATGTCATTATATTTTTCACTTCTGCTTGCACCAATGATCATTGCTTTTTTAATTGGGGTAAAGTGCCACCATAAAAATTACATACATTCTAATTCTTAGGCGCTATGGTAAAGTAAGACCGACAAAAAGTGATGGGGAGCGGGGGCTTGTGTGTTTAATTTGCCAGGAATGTTAAGCTTCATAAGATTTACCCGTGGGTCCACATAGGTCCTTGACACTGTTACTGTACAATTTCAAGAGGTAAATATACACATTATAGTTTTTAAAAATCTAAGATGTACTAGGCAAACTTTATTAATTGAAGGAATAAAAAATGAATTTGTCAACCTCTTTTTTCTGGGACACAATGCAGTTAATTAACATTCTTGGGCTTGTTTCTGGATTTCGTAAGCAGTGGCCTCTTTCAGAGGGGGAAACATTTAAATCTTAAAAAGTGATCTTTTTTGGGGGGGTCCAAATAGTATTTAGCAATTCTGTTTAATTTCTTTTTTTCTCCTTCTTTTTCTTCTTCTTCTTCGTTCAAGACATGTTTCATTTCCTTCAAGGTTCTCTTTCATTTCAAAACCTGATTTTCCTCTTTTCCAAGTTCAGAATCTTTTCACTTAGAACCTTATTGTCTTCTATAAACAGACATCTACATATGTCACTTTAGTCATAACAGAAATGCAAATTTTCAGTGTCAGAAAAAAAAAAAAAGGAACATGGACCTTACACTTCTACTCTTATATTATATTGAAAATACTCTGAAAAATCAAAGTATAACACTTTTAAGTATTGTTGCATCATGGAAAAAACTCATTAACCCAACTCTGAAATGTTATTGAAGTTTATATAATGCCTAGACAATCTAAAGTCATCCTTTAGATATTATTTTTCTACTGGTGTTTTACCCAAAAATATCAACAAAGCCAATATATATCAATTTTATAGCAAAGGAGTAGCTCTGAAGCCAAACACAAGAGTAACCAAACCAATCTAAACCATTTAAAGTAAAGATTAGGCTTTGATTCTTAAAAAGAGTTAAAATTTAGATTACACACAATTTAAATTTCAGAATTACCTAACTTTTCAACCATTAAGGATATCTAACAATATTAATCATGATTGATTCTAAGTTAGTGTTTGATTTTTTAAAAAAATGATGACATTTACATGAAAAGGTGGTTAACATTTGACAGCTATTTAAATACGGCCAATTCTAAACTACCTGGTAAATAAAAAGTCTTAACTTATATTTATTTCAATTATTGAAAATATTTAAAGAAACCTATATATCTGAAATTATCTGTTAATCATTACGTAGAAATTTTAGTTGAGTTGTACTTATGAAGTCTTGCTTTACTCTGAAGAATAAAGCTCAGTCTGCAGTAAGCTTTTAAACACCAATATTGTACATCAATGAATATTTATTATGGGCCTACTGTACTTAAGACACTTGCTAGGTGGTATGGTGAGTAAAAATATCACCTAGTAAGATTAACACACTTCATTAAATGGTATTTCCCTAAAGTCATTAACAAAATATCAATTTAAAACAATGGAAATTAATACCTTTTAATGAAATTTCTATTAGTACGCCATAATATTGGTGTCATGTGTGGGTTTGTATCTATAAAGACACAGTACTCACTTATTGTGAGACAAATAACAAAAGTAGTTGCAGAAATACTTCAACATTTTAATCATACTTGCATAACCATATTGCGACTTTTCACATAAATAGTGAGAAACCTTGGGTACCCAATAAGCAAAACAAAATTTTATTCCGAGATTCCTTTATGTAAAGGAGGACATACCTGAAAGTTTGTATAGATCATAAAAAATCGCCTTTTTGCATTATTCATCTAATTTATCTGGAGACAAGATTATAGTTTCTGATGAGGTTTAATAGATGAATGAATTGTAATAATTGCTTTTTTATTAAAAAAAAAACCAACCTTAGTGTCAGAGCCAATACGGAATTTTAAATACTTTGTGGAAGTCAAGAACCTGAGTTAAGAAAAGTGCATCTAGTCTTAACATTATAAAAATATACCTTAATTTCTATACCTCATATAGAAATGTATTTCAATGTATATATACACTAAATAAAATATGCACAAACAGAAGGCAAGTAAAACTTTAATTTAAAAAACAAAAATAAGCAATCCTAACCTATGAACTAAATTTGGGTTTAAATATATCTTTCATGGTATCTATGTAGATAATTATGGAAAAGCAAATCCAGAAATTTGGTGCCTAATTTCTGAAATAAAGGATATTATAAGAAGATACATACTTATATAGAGAAAAAATACAGTTTTCCATTATAGTATGGTTAGAGGTTACCATAAAATACTTTGAGTTTTTTGTGATCTCCCTCAGATAGAGAAGTAGATGAGCCAGTAATGAGTTAGCTGCTGTTATGTGATGAATACTGGAAACGACAAGCTTTTGTTTTATTGTACAGGTACTAGATATGCTTTTTCAAAATGTATTTTGAGAATGTAGAATCAGATCTAAAGGGTAACATTATTTTGAGACTGAAATTGTCCTTTTTTATTAAGTTATTCTATAAGTCACTTGGACTATTTTTTTTACATTACCATGTGTTTTTAAAAACCTACTTGAACTACAACAATTGTGGTAATTTAATTATAGTTTTAAATCCATTTTGAGGTATGAGAATTAGTATACTTAGCCAATTGTCATGTACAGGGTCCAGCACAAGTAACCCTCCTTCTTATTATAATATCTTTTATTACAAAATCATAAGCATGTAATTCTGTAACATAACAATATCACACTCAAGCACACCATATGACATTTTAGGTGAAATGTTCAAATTAAAACTATAAATTATTACACCCATGTTATTACACTACCAACTATACTCAAGCAGGCCTTACTTCTGCCAGACTGTGTATATATCACACAAAGGATAAATATAACTTGCTCACTGCCCTATTTCCTGTATCCAAAAGAATCCCTGGCTCATATTAAATGTTCAATACATGCTTACTGAATGAATAAATAACTAGTCATATATCTAAATTATTTTATAATTCTTATTATTCTTTATTTTCACTTAATATTTTATAGAAATATGTTAAATATTATACTTCTGATACATAAGAAGTTCTGTAGCTGGTACATGAGTTAAAATTAGAATAACCCATTCATATTCATTATAATTATTCTTATAATTTTCATAACTCAACATTTAATATATTAAATATCAGTTTTAAGTAATTTGGCCTATTTTTGCAACATTTATATGTACATCTTTGATAAAATTTCTCCATCAGAGGCTATTATTTATATATAGTCCTATTCTTATGAAATAGTACATTTTCTCTATTTTTCTAAATTTCAAAGTCTCCTACAAATGATGATTTTATTTTGATTTGGAAATAGCAAGTATTTACCTACATTTCTTTTATTAAGTGTTACAGAATAGGGTAAAGTATCCATCCTTCTTTACATATAAATTAATTTCATCACAAAAACTAAGCTCTAATACATTAAAAATAAAATAAAATAAAGGTATTTTAAAATAATTTATTTCATTAAGATTTGACTGCAGTGTTTGGGAAGTTTCACATTGATTTCAACTCAGAGTTACTCTTCATTAGGAGCCTGAACCTGAGCAGTGAAACTGGCATCCCTTGTAAAAGGGTAAAGATAAAATATAGTTAAGATACACAAATACACAATACAGTTTTAGTTTTATAAATATCAATTACATTTTAAGAACATAATTATTAAATGTTCAGATATTTATTAGTTGTTGCCATATCCCCCGAAAGATTTTGTACTTTATAAGTATGTAATCTTGTAGTCACATTTTCTAACTGCATTATTAGAGCTAAAATTGAGTTCTCATTTTTTCATGTCTCTAGTGTATATATTTTCTCTATCTTACACTTTTAGAAGATTCCCATTATTGTAAGTTTTTCACTTAGTTTTAGAATGTTTGAATAAATTTGCTAATATATGCTTACATGGTATTGTATCTATTATTCTTAAATGGATTTCTAGCAATTAATTTGACATCATGCTACCATTTTTTTTCTTTATGAGAACATTTGGAATGCTTTTAAAGCTTTAAACCATTATCTTTTGCTGGCTGTCCAAGAGAACTTTGTTTCCTGCATCCTTTAGCATTGTATAACCGCATTTTCTAGATCTTTATATTGCTAATTTGTGATAACCGTTTTGTACCTGCAAGGTACTAACCAAAGCCATGAATTTGCCTTGTAATTATGCTTGCCATTTAAACAAAGTAGCTATATTCTTATTTCATGCCAAACTTTTATAATAGACAATTTTGCCTAAAAATCAATATTGGGCTTATAAGGACACATAGGGGATAGGGCAACTGTGCAAGATTTTACAGCTCAAAACTGCTCAGCATCCAGCTAATTAATCTATTCAGACAGGCCTAATTCATTTTGTTTGTGAGGAGTGAGCCCCAATTTTTCTGCCACTTAAATGATCTTAAAATAAAAAAAAGTGATCTTAAATTTTCAATAGTTAAATTTGGAGCACAGAGCCAGATCAGAGAAATCCTCAATCAAAATTGGACTCCTTTCATGGTGTTAATTAATCACTTGGTGAGTGGGAGTATTGGGGTTCCTTCACCCCTTAGTTCATATAAGTGCATTTTCCAGATCATCATATTATATTGATATTGATCAACAACCATTTTGTTCTTTTTACACAGTAAGCTGACGGTAGCCTTGGTGTTCCCTCTCTGAGTATAACCCTAAACAGCTTTTTGACCTTCAGTCTGTGATGCACTTCCATTTGTCACTGGGGCCAATGGGGTGTGTAAATGGGCAGCAGAGTTGGTGGCATTTCCACTGGCTGAACTTTGGGTCGAGTCCAGGATGGAAATTTAATAGGTGGAGAGGCTGCGGCAGTACAGTGAAGTCAGCACGGCCAACTACAGGAAGCCAGGCTGCATAGCATCCTTCATGGTAGCTGACATACTTGCCCAAGCCTTGTTAGCCAAGCGCCGGTTCCGGAAGAAAAGGCCAGCAGATAGGTTCCCACCGCAGGGACAAGTTCCAGGGAACCCCCTTCAGCTACTCTGACAAGACGCCTCCCCCAGCTTTCAGGGCTTTTCTTGGCGCGCACACGCAGCCCACGCGACCCGCGCTGCCGCTGGCAGGCCCAACGTCCCCGCCCCCACGTGCGCGCCCCCGCGCCCTCTCGTTGGCTCGTTTTGGCCACGGCGCGCGGCGGCTCCAATCGCCCCAACCTCTAGCACACCTCGAGTGCCGCGAGCGGCGCCGGGGAGAAGGCTCCGGGAGGTAGGCGCGGCCGGCCGGTGCGGCGGCGCGCACGCAGGCCTCGCCTCTCTCGGGCTTCTCCTTCACGCCGGTCGCAGGGCGGGCGCGCACGCCGAGTGACGCTCGGAGGAGGAAGCGCAGCCCCCCTTCCCCTCCCTTGCCGCCCCTGGCCCAGCGGGAGCCCCCCAGTGCGCCTGTGCGGAGGCCTGCTTGATTATGTGTGCGCTCTCCGGGCTCCAGCGTTAGCCACCGGGTGGAGGTGGGGAGGGAAGACGACGAGGAGGAGGAGGAGGCGGAGGAGGCGGTGGAGGGGAGGTGGGGGGAGTCAGCAAGGACATGGCTCCTGACTCCTGTGCGGAACGTGAGTGACTGAGCGGCAAAGCCCGAGTGAGCGAGCGGCCAAGCGGCGGGCTGGGGCCGAGGGCGCCGGGAGGGAGCGGGGCGCGGGTGGTTGGCTGTACGGGGGGGAAGTACTAAGTGGCTTGCATGTGTTTTTTAATGGTCCCCCAACTCCCTCTTAGATGGTCTCTAGCGACCGGCCCGTGTCACTGGAGGACGAGGTCTCCCATAGTATGAAGGAGATGATTGGAGGCTGTTGCGTTTGCTCAGACGAGAGAGGCTGGGCCGAGAACCCGCTGGTTTATTGCGACGGGCACGGCTGCAGCGTCGCGGTGCATCAAGGTAAACACCCAACCGCCCGCCCGGCCGAACCCGGCCTGCTCCCAACCGTCACCGCTTCCCCCAACCTAGGCAGCAACTGCCAGTTCCCTCCCGCCCCTCCCCCCGCCCCGCCCCGTTCTGCGGCCCCGGATTGACTCCAAGGGTCAGCGGCGGGGAGCCTGGGGTGTGTGGGCTGTGAAAGTGGGAGAAAGTGCGTGTGGCCTGGACTGTCATGTGATTCGGCGCTCACTCTCTCAAGTGTCATTTGGCCGCCGCCTGCGCCGGGAGCCGTGGGTCTGGAGACTTTCCGAGGCCGTGGTTGGAGGAGAGGGGGTGCGGGGCTGTTGGGGGGAGAGGGTGCGTGGGGCCAGGTGTGCTCCCCTCGGTCCTGTTACCGTGGCTGTGGGTTTGGGCACGTGGAGACCCCTCCCCCTTCATGCCCGCTCCCGTCTGCCGCAGTGTGTCTGGGGACTTCCTGTGGCATGGAATCAGCCTCAGAACGCCACTCGCTGCTTTGGGGCGTGGGGGAGGGGGACAAGGGGTTGTCTTGCCGCTTTAGATTAGGGAAGGAGGCTCCTGCTGCTGCACCCCAACCTTTCTAGCGCAGACTCTGCTGCTTTGGACTGGGAGCTTCCTGTGGAGAAGACGGCGGAAGGTGGCCGTCGCAGGTGTGCTGCTGCAGGAGTGGAGCAGCCTGGGCGGAGCTGGCCTGGGCTGCTGGAGGAGGTTGTTCAGTGGCCTCAGCAGTCCACTTTCTCCCTTAAGTGACTGAAGAGAAGAAGAGGTGGTTGTGCCACCACTGACTTGGGGAGCATCCTAGTTTATTTCTGGGTGTTTCCACTCGGTGAGTTTTTTTGGTAGACAAAAAGCCGAGGACACTAATAAGAGTTTTCTGGAGATAGGCGTTTTTGACCTTTCCCGTTTCATGTGGTAAGGAATCGAGGCTGAAACAACCTAAATAATTTTTTGGTGGCTCTTGCACTCTCCCTTTTATTCTCCAACCCTCCCCATTACCATTTCTGAATCTGCCAATAAGTGATGAATGTGTGGGGCTAAAGTGCGTTCTTTAGAATGGAATCTCAGACTGAGAAGGTAGACTTAAGAGGTCGTTTTCTTTTAAAGAACAAAGTTGCGCAGCTTCTTTTTATAAGAAATAGAAACACATTTTAAGATCTTAGAAAACTTCTGTGTATAGTATTTGCATTCCAGTATTCATTGGCGTTTGTGGAGGTATTTCTTATAAATTGAATGATAAGTTATCATTTTGATAAGTAATCTCTAAATATAGAAAATGTTTATTTAAGTCTTAAAATTTTTTTTAAGTTAAAGTATTTTTCTGTACAAGTACTTCTGAATTAAAATATGTTTTTGGACACTCATGGAGTGTTTCTTGGCTGATAGAACTTTTTTTACTTTCACATATTTACAATTTTTAAAAGGGATTAGAAGTTTAACTTTTGGAGATTTAAAAATTTGTGCTGAATTTATATTCTTTTAAGTCCTTCCAATATTTAAGATATTTTCAAATTTCCTTTGAATTTGCTCATTCAAGAATGTTAAGTGCCTAATAGTGTTTTTGGGTTTTGGGAAAACTTCAATTTTGAGTTAATTAAATATTAATATAATATAAATACAATAAAAAACCAACTAGACTTATATATGTGATATCATACTTATATGAATATATGATATATGAATGTTGGAACATTCACATGTATTTAGAAATAGACACTTTTAAAAAATAACAGCTTTATTGAGATATGATTCACATATCTTACAGTTTGCCATTTTAAAGTGTACAATTCATGGGTTTTTAGTATATTCACAGAGTTTTACATCCATTACCACAATCAATTACATAACATTTTCATCACCCTAACAAGAAACCTTGTATACCCCATTGCTGTTCAATTCCCCATGCAACTACTAATCTACTTTCTGTCTCTATAGGTTTGCCTACTCTTGAAGAATTTCACTTTTACATTTTTCTTTTCTGCAATATCTATTGCTCATTTTGAAAGGTGATTTGGAAATATTTTCATTAGATTTATCTAAGATGCTTGGTATTTAAACTACAGGATATAGAAATGAATTAATGAATTTCTGAGTTAGTCTATGTAAAAATCTAATCATGTGTTAAATTTTACCTAATATTCTTCCAGCAGAAAAAAATAATTAAAATTGTAATGTTTATATGTATTTAAATGAAATAACAAGGTTGACGTTTTAACATTTTTATTACATCAAACAAATTCAGCTAGGTAATATGTGATGATTGTAAATATAGAATGTTTTAATTCTCTGCAGAGCAAGTGGTTTACATAATAGTTTGAGGTAATTAATAGGGCTTTGAAAGGATATTTGATTTTCTATAATTCTTTAATCATAACATGTTTTAAATTTTTTATTTCGCAACAGCTTGCTATGGCATTGTTCAAGTACCCACTGGACCATGGTTTTGCAGGAAATGTGAATCTCAGGAGAGAGCAGCCAGAGTGGTAAGGACTGTTTATCAAAAATATTAGTATACTTCACAGAGTAACTTAGGGTGTTACAAACTCATGTTTCAGTTTGAAGGCTTGTCAGTCTTTTGTTCAAACATTGAATGTGGGCCAAACACTGACTTGCAGTTTTAAACCTATTTTTATAAAATCTGAAAAATTGAACTGCATAGGTATGTGTTGATCGATACTTTGAACAGATAAAATATAAAGTTGTATTTGGGCTTATTAGCCTTACCTGCTGGTTTGAAGGTTAAATTGGTTAATCATATGTATGTTTTAAAGATTTTATTTACTTATTTTTAGAGAGACGGGAAAGGAGGGAGAAAGAAAGGGAGAGAAACGCGGATGTGCAAGAGGTACATCAGTCGGTTGCCTCTCTCACATACCCCCAACTGGGTACCTGACCCTCAACCTCAGCATGTGCCCTGACTGGGAATCGAACCAGTGATCTTTTGTTTGCATGCCAGCGCTCAGTCCACTGAGCTATACCAGCCAGAGTGGCTAATCATATTTTTAACTTACGTCCTTCCATAGTGAGACATAAAGAAGTTATAATCCTGCCAAGTTCTGTTTAATTAATTAGAAAAACATGAGAATTTAGCAATGTATATTCTTTTTACTATATCTGCACATGTAACTTCGAATGCTTAATATTTTCAGACATTTAGTCCCTTTGGCAAAGCGACGTTAAAGAGCTTCCTTTTTTTTTTTTTTTTGCCCTGGCTGGTGTAGCTCAGTGGGTTGAGCATGGGCTGCGAACCAAAGGGTCATGGGTTCAATTCCCAGTCAGGGCACATGCCTGGGTTGCAGGCCAGGTCCCCAGTGGTGACCACATGAGAGGCAACCACACATTGATGATTCTCTCCCTCCTTTCTCCATCCCTTCCCTCTGTCTAAAAATAAATAAATAAAATCTAAAAAAAAAAAAATCTTCCTTTTTTACTTGGCTGGCTACCTTCTTTCTGAACACTTTTGTAAACCTCCTGTAAGAATGAGGGATGTATGTTTATTGTTTATGGCCAAAAGCATTTTTCCAGTTGAACTTCTGGATCTATCAGGGAGAAATAGATTTAATCTTCATTAATCATATAAAAGCACTACCATTTTCAATGTTATAGTTCCTTATTTTTGGTGTTGACTAGAGAATTTGACAGAGTTGAAAAATATTTCAATTTTTCTATATGTATAGTAAAATTGGAATCTTTTTATTTTTTCCTGGGCAAATGGCTGAGTAGCCTATCTAGAATTGTGAGATTCAGAGCAATATTCTGTTGATATGTTTGTGTTTGAAAATGCACTGTAGCAGAATTACAGCTATTGTTCTAATGTCACCATACTGGAAATTAACAAATGGATGATAAATTCAATCATAAAAATTTTAGGACTTGATAGTGTAGATCTCTTCATTTTTTTGCCTCTTAGTACAATAGCATGTTATGATTTGGGGTTGATGGCTCACCAAGGAAAGGAAGTTATGCTTTAATTTATTAGTAAACACTGACAGTTAAGGTGAGACTCTTCCAGGGGGTGTCACAATAGATTCAGGGCCAGAGAAAGATTGGAAAGTAGGAAAGGTACGAATCAATAGAGGGACGATAAAGACGTTACGAATGAAAGTGGTGGAATGCCAGCATTATTTGCCTCAAATGCTACCTGTTGCCTGTTTTTATTCCCATATCCTCTCTGAGGGTATGGTCAAGATATTAAGGTGAATAAGGTATATCCCAGTAGGTATCCTAATAAGTATATTGGAGAATGTTTTTTATTTCAGCTTCATTTCATGGGATGTGGGGGTAATTAAAGGTTTTAAAGAAGAGGTACAACCTTCTCTAAATTCCTGTAGTTTATAGTTATAAAAGTTCGGGTCCTTTGTAAGAAACAAAAACTTATTCTAAGCTAAAATAAGTAAAGTAAGGGCATTTTATTATAAGTATACAGGAGCTAGGAACCAGAACATGGAAATGTATGCATGACTTAGAAAGGGTATTGAATTAGTCTTAGTCTTATTTCTGCTTTTCTCTGTTCTGCCTCATTGTTTTCTTTTTGAATATTTTCTTTGCTACTTACTACAGCAATCAGTAGTTAACTTTTCTTGACTTTTTACTATCTGTCAGATACTGTGCTAAATGTTCTATACTAATTATCACCTTTAATCATCTTATCAGATCTATGAGGTAGATATTCTGTTACTCTCATTTTATGGATAAGGACATAGTTTTTTTTTTTTTTTAAATCCTCACCTGAGGATATGATTTTAGAGAGAGAGGAGGTTGGGGTGGTGGAGAGAGAGAAACATGGATCAGTTGCGTCCTGTATGTGCCCCTACTGGGAACCTGGCCCACATACGTTTGGTGTATAGGCGATGCTCCAACCAACTGGGCCATCAGGGCAGGACATCATAGTTTTTTTTTTTTTTTTTTTAAGATTTTATTTATTTATTTTTAGAGAGAGGAGAAGGGAGGGAGAAAAAGAGGGAGAAACAGCAATGGATGGTTGCCTCTCATATGGCCCTCACTGAGGACCTGGCCCGCAACCCAGGCATGTGCCCTGACTGGGAATCGAACTGGGACTCTTTGGTTTCCAGCCTGTGCTCAATCCACTGAGCTACACCAGCTAGGGCAGGACATCATAGTTTTAAGAGCAATATCTAGTTGGAGTCTGGGCTGTGAATAATCTCCCAACTGTATGTTATATGTTGCCTCCTGTGGTGAAAGATGGCCATACTTCAGCTCCTAATATATTTTTTAAAGATTTTGTTTGTTTATTTTTAGAGAGAGGGGAAGGGAGGGAGAAAGGGAGAGAAACATTAATGTGTGGTTGCCTCTCGCATGGTCCTCACTTGGGACCTGGCCTGCAACCCAGGCATGTGCCCCGACTGGGAATCGAACCGGGACCCTTTGGTTCCCAGCCCACACTCAATCCATGGAGCTATACCAGCCAGGGCAGCTCGTAATATTTTTGTACCTACTATATCAAGAGATTAAAACAAAAGAGACTTCTGACTTGGCTTGGATGAGGTGCCTAGATCACCAGTTGGCCATGGCTAGATAATATGTTTGAGTTGTTCAGACATAGGGAGATCTCTGTGATTTTGGGATAGCTCACTTCTCATAGAAAGCAGAAATTTGGAGCTGGTGGTACCTTGACAGATACTTGAAGAGTAAAAACCCAGAACAATGAAACAGTATTTTCAGACAAGTACTTTGGTAGTATACAGAATATATAAATTTGAAAGGGGAGGTTGGAAATCTGAAAAGACTTGGGATGCTATTAGTATACAAAATGAGAGAGTGAAAAGGGAGGGAGTAGAAAGGGAAGGAGGGAGCTTTTTGAAGAATGAAAAGACAAATGGATGTTGGGTAAAGGAAAGGGAATAATCAGAGATTTTGAAATGTCAAGGTTGATTGTTCTGGAAAGGTGATACCATTAATAGTAATAGAGTATAAAATAATGTTAGTAAGAGGAAGAAGATCAAAATTGAAGAGTAACAAAATTTCTGTTTTGGGCACATGGGTTTTGATGCTGCTAGGATTTTTTTCATTGAAAATTCACAATTAACATAATGGAGTCATTAAAGTTGGAGTTATATAGGAGGAACACTGGGAACTGAATGATACATAATTTTTTTTTTTAAGATTCTCTTTATTTTAGAGAGAGGGGAAGGGAGAGAAAGAGAGGGAGAGAAACATCAATGTGTGGTTGCCTCTCTCCTGGAACCCATTGGGTACCTAGCCTGCAACCCAGGCATGTGCCCTGACTGGGAATCGGACTGGTGACCCTTTGGTTCGCAGCCACTGAGCTACACCAGCCAGGCAATACATAATTTTTTAATACTCATTCAAGGATATGTTTATTGATTTTAGAGTGAGAAGAAGGAGGGGGGAGAGAAAGAGCAAAAGAAACATCCATGTGAAGGGAAAACATCAATGTGGGAGAGAAACATTGATTGGTTGCCTCCCATATGCACCCCATCCAGTGGTCAGACCGCAACTAGGTATGTGCCCTGATTGGGAATTGAAACGCAACCTTTTGGTGTACGGGTGATGCTCCTACCATCTCAGCTACCTAGCCAAGGCTGAATGATACTTTTTTGTTAGAGAAAAGGAAAGTGAAGACAGGACTGTGGTGGATACTAAACATGTGGGAGACTAAGAGAACAGGATACCAAGGATGGATAATGAACTGTCAGGAAGGGAGAACCTGCAGGTACAGTAGCCACACAAATGATTGGCTTTTCAGGAAGGAATGGTAGATAATGACGTTGCTGCAAAGTATGCTGGACTAAGAAAAGTTCTTGAGACAACAATTATTCTTTCCCTGGTCTGGGCAGAATGCTTGTTATACGACATTGAAGAGAGGAGGATTGTAGGATTAGGTTGAGTTTTTAAAAAATAAGGAAAGAAGAAAAAAAAAGTAGGGGTTGAGGGAAAGTTTAGTTGGTTTTTAAGGGAAGCTGTTTGAGATAGACATTCATTGTCCAAAAAAGCACATGAATTGCTTTATTCATTCAAGTATGAATAGGTATATTTTGCTGAAAATTTATAATTAGACTTACACTATTTACTGATCATAATCAGTGGTTGGAGATTAAAATACTTACTGATGACTGTTTTTGTAGTTAATGTGTATTTGTTCTTAATTACCACAGGCTGAAGAGATTAGAAATTTTATCTATGTATACAATTTCAATGAGATACAGAGAAGATATTTTATATTTTAAATATTCTACTTTGAATATTTAAATATTTGGATTGTGCAAAAAAAATAAAATGACCAAAAGCCCATTAAGAATTTGCATTAGATATTGCAGTTCTGGATCTAGATGAAAGATGATTCCTTTCCTACAGGAGATGAGCTGTAAATTTTTCCTATGGCTCATTCTCTATTTATTGCATTTCTTCCTGCTTTCTTACTTTTTTAAGTAGAAACTGCTGGATGGAAACAAAAGCTAGTTTTAGGGATTGATCTAGGGTTGTACTCTTTTATTTTTTAAATTTATTTATTGCCTCTAGAGAGAGAGAGGGAGAGAGAAAGAATCATCAACTTGTTGTTTCACTTGCTTATTTCTGCATTCATTGGTTGATTCTTATGTGTGTCCTGACTGGGGATTGATCCCACAACCTTGGCATATCAGGACAACACTCTAACCAACTGAATTACCTGTCCAGGACACTATTTCATTTTCAGAATTTTGCTTAATGAAGATATAAAATGCAAGCCAATCACTATAAATCTGTAAGACAGTGTGAATTATATACTTAGCTATATTATATTTATATTTGGTTCCAATAAAACTAAATATATATTTAATTATCATATATAGTTCTGAAAAATATAGAACATAAAAAGAATACATATATAGTCCCCATCCAGAATGAACAAATGTTACTTTAAAGGAAGTCTATCTATCTATTTAGTTTAGAGAGGGGGAGGGAGGGAGAAAGAGAGGGAGAGAAACATCAATGTGTGGTGGTCTCTCAAGTGCCCCCTACTGGGAACCTGGCCTGAAACCCAGGCAAGTGCCCTGACTGGGAATCAAACCAGTGACCTGTTGGTTCACAGGCCTGCATTTAATCCACCGAGCCATACCAGCCAGGGCAAAAAGTTATATTTTCATATTTGCTTCAAATTATTATTCCTACTTTAGAAATAATACACATTAAAGGATTAATTCGAAGTATTTCCTGTACTCTCCTCAGTCTGTGTCCACCATTATCTTTTAGTGTCTATTAGGTGCTTTTATATGTTTTTCTAGTTTTGCTGAGATATAATTGGCATATAATATTTTATTAGTTTAGGGTGTACAACATAATGAAATATGTATATATTGCAAAATAACTACCACAAGAAGTTTAGTTAACGTTTATCACCTCACATAGTTATGTGTTTTCTTTTGATGAAAGCTTAAGATTTACTACAGTGTTGGCAAACTTTCAATATATATTACAGTATTGCCAGTTATAGTTATCATGTATGATGTATAATAACGTAAAAATGTCCAGGACTTACATAACTGGACATTTTTACCTTTTGACTACCTTCACCCATTTTCTCCATTCATTTCTCGCTGCCTCTGGCAACCACCAGTCTATTTTCTGTTTCTTTTCTTTTTCTTTTTCTTTCTTTATTTTTTTTTTATAAAGATTTTTTTTTTTAATTTATTTTTAAAGAGAGGGGAAGGGAGGGAGACAGAGAGGGAGAGAAACGGCAATGTATGGTTACCTCTCACATGGCCCTCACGGGGACCTGGCCCGCAACCCAGGCATGTGCCCTGACGGGGAATCGAACCGGGACCCTCTGGTTCCCAGCCCGTGCTCAATCCACTGAGCTACACCAGCCAGGGCTTTTCTTTTTATTTTTTAAAAATTATTTTTTTTTAAGATTTTATTTATTTATATTTAGAGAGAGGGGAAAGGAGGGAGAAAGAGAGGGAGAAAAACATCAATGTGTGGTTGCCTGTCACGTGGCCCCCACTGGGGACCTGGCCTGCAACCCAGGCATGTGCCCTAACTGGGAATCCAACCGGCGACCCTTTGGTTTGCAGCCTGCGCTAAATCCACTGAGCTACACCAGCCAGGGCACAACTTTTACTTCTTAATACCTTCACCTTTTTCACCCATTCCCCCAACCTCCTTTCCATCTGGCAGCTGTCAAATGTTCTCTGTATCTATGAGATTTTTTTTTTTAATTTTAGTTTATTTTTTTTTTTTTTTAGGTTCAATTGTTCATATGTATTTTTGATCTTTTTTTTTTTTTTTTTTTTTTTTTTTTTTTTTTTTTTTTTTTTTTTTTTTTTTTTTTTTTTTTTTTTTTTTTGGTTTAATTTTTTTTTTTTTTTTTTTTTTTTTTTTTTTTTTTTTTTTTCCTTCTTCTTTTTGAAGAAAACCCTTTAACATTTCATGTAATTCTGGTTTGGAGGTGATGAACTCCTTTAGCTTTTTCTAATCTGGGAAGCTCTTTATCTGGCTTTCAATTCTAAATGATAGCTTTGTTGGGTAGAGTAATTTTGCTTGTATTGCTTGTAAGTCCTTGCTTTTCATCACTATGAATATTTCTTGCCTGCAAAGTTTCTCTTGAACAGTCAGTATCTTATGGGAGCTGTCTTGTAGGTAAATTAACTGCTTTTCTCTTGCTGCTTTTAGGATTCTCTGTGTCTTCAACCTTTTGCATTTTGATTATGATATGCCATGGTATATACCTTTTTGAGTTCATCTTGTTTGGGACTCTATGCTTCCTGGACTTGTATGTCCATTTTCTTCACCAGGTTAGGGAAGTTTTCTGTCATTATTTTTTCAAATAGGTTTTCAAATTTTTGTTCTCTTCTCCTTCCAGCATCGTCATGATGCCAGTGTTGGTACACTTGAAGTCGTCACAGAGTCTTCCTTACACCATCTTCATTTTTTTGGATTCCTTTTTAAAATTTTTTGCTGTTCTGATTGGGTGTTTTTATTCTCTTACTGTGAGTTTTGTTTCTTTTTTCTTTTTAAAGATTTTTTTTTATTTATTTTTAGACGGAAGGGAGGGAGGGAGAAAGAGAGGGAGAGAAACAGCAGTGTATGGTTGCTCCTCACATGGCCCTCACTGGGGACCTGGCCTGCAACCCAGGCATGTGCCCTGACTGGGAACCGAACCAGTGACTCTTTGGTTTGCAGCCTGCGCTCAATCCACTGAGCTATACAAACTGAGCTACACCAGCCAGGGCAGAGTTTTATATCTTTAGATTCTACAAATAAGTGAGATCATAAAGCTTTTGTCTTTCTTTGAGTTGTTTCACTTATCCTTCAAGGTCCATCTGTGTTCACACAAATGGCAGAATTTCCTTTTTTATGGCCAGATAACATTCCATTGCATGTATGTACCACCATCTATCTTTTATTTATTTTTTTTCTTTTTTAATACTTTATTTATTTATTTTTAGAGAGAAGGGAAGGGAGGGTGAAAAAGAGGGAAGGAAACAACAATGTGTGCATACTTCCCACATGGTTCCCCACTGGGAACCTGGCCCGTAGCCCAGGCATGTGCCTTGACTGGGAATAGAACCGGTGACCTTTTGGTTCGCAGCCCGCGCTCAATCCACTGAGCTACACTAGCCAGGGCAGTATCTTTTAGTACTTATGCTACATGTATATATCAATAAGCACCATCTAGTAGTATTTTACAGAAGTGGAATCATACTGTACATTTATTCTGCCAGTTACAGTTACAGTGATATGTAACTGATCTAGTTCATTCTTTAAAAAAAAATTTTTTTTAATGACTTGAAAGAGATAAGGGGGGCAGGGAGTAGCGGGGGGAGAGAGAGAAAGAAACCATGAACTTGCTGTTCCATTTATTAATACACGCATTGATTGGTTCTTGTATGTGCCCTAATTGGGGATTGAACCCACAACCTTGGTGTATTGGGATGATGCTCTAAGCTGAGTACCCAGCCAGGGCTAGTTTATTCTTTTTATCTGCTTTTTGAGTATTCCGTCACAGAATATACCACAATTTAATTCTCTTATTGATTATCATTTAGGTTTCCAGTTTTCACAGTCACAAATAGTGCTACAATCAGTATTCTTGTACATAGAGTAAATACAAATCCAATAAATACATTGAAATTTGTATTTTAAAAACATAATCTGAAAATCTGTATTAGGGCAAATTTTATTTGTTCACATTTATAGAAATGGCTGATAAATTCGGGCTTCTTTCTAAAATTGTGTGTTACTTATTTACCTTACTTTTCCCCCTCTTTCTTTTTGTCTTCTGTTGGAGTGATTGAGTGTTCTTTATTTCTTTTAAAAAATCCTGTGCTTATTTGGAGGTTATATATTCTATTTCTTTTCTTTTAATGTTTACCTTTAAAGTTTTAGTGTTCATACTTAATTTTTTCTGAAATTCTGTGCTTCTTTTGAACAAAGCCAAAGCCAGTATCCCTTTTATTCCCTCATTACTCTTTCCCTTGCAAACTCTGTGTTGTTTTCTGGAACTAAGGTCACAGTCTGTTTATCCTACTTGAGAGTGATCTTTTTTATTCTGAGGGCTCAGTGTTTTTCTTCAGTTTTGGAAAATGTTGTGCTCTGTGTTTTCAAATATCACCCTCTCACTTAATTTTATTTTCCTGAAACTGTTACTTAGGTGTATGCATTTGGGATTCCCTTTACTTTAATTTCTCTTTCATATTTTCACTTATCTGTGTATTACAGAGAATCCCTTTGGGTCCAGCTTCAAATTTATGCTTATTGTTAATCCAATCAGTGGATTTCTTTTCTGAATAAATCTAATCTAGAATTTTTGCTTTGTTTTTATTTTTTTAGTTTATTGCTTTGATTTTCATAGTATCTTGCTATTATTGCTTTTAGGATTATATGTTTTCCTTTATTATTTACATATTTTAACACCTAAAAGTCAAGAGATTTTAGAAGTCTTTTGTTTCAGGTGGTAGGTGTTTTCATGTACTTTGTAATTATTGACTGTGAGCTAATCTTCAGGATTTCTTTTGTCTTAAGATTCCTGTTACTCAGCCCTGGCTGGATAGCTCAGTTGGTTAGAGCATCATCCTGATATGTTAAGGTCTTGGGTTTGATCCCTGGTCACAGGGCACATGCCAGAAGCAACCAAGAATGCGTAAATAAGTGGAACAATAAATTAATTGATGTCTCTCTCTTTCTTTAAAAAAGTCAATAAATTAGTTTTTTAAAGCAGCAAAAAAATTTAGGAAATTAGTGGGATTTTTTTTTTTGTAATAAGCTAATAAAAAAAAAAAAGATTCCTGTTCCTCTAACCTGAGTTTGTGAAGATGTTGTTGTGAGAGTGTTTGCATTTGCTCTGTAACTGTTAAGAATTCCCTTTGGCTGCTAGTAAAGACCAAATTGTAGTGGCTTCCACAAAATAGGAATTTATAAATTCTCTTACTTAAAATGAGTTCAGAAATGCATTTTAAAGCTTTTATGACAGCTCTGTGAAGTCACTAGGGATCAGACTTTCTCTGTCTTCCTGCTGTACCAACCTTAGCACATGGTTTTCATTTTCAGGGTTGCCCCACAGTCACAGCATGGCAGCTGGCACTGTAGTCATTGTGACTGCAGAATGAAGTTCCAGGCAGAAAGAAGGGGGAGGGTAAGGATAAAAGTGGTTCTTCCAGCTGAGTTATCCTCTTAAACTAGTTTTCCTGGAAGCCCCACTCGGTAATATACACCTAATTTTACTGAGTCTTGTTAGACTGCAAGATATGGGCCCACTGATGAACTCAATAAAGTCCGAGACCTTACTCCTAGCATAGGCTTGAGTTTCCTATTTCTCTAGCGTGACTCCTCTACTGAAGTCCAGAACAGCCGTTTCACTTTGGTGCAACTTCTCTAGTCTTAGTGGTTCAGGCCATGTTTTTCTAGTATAGCTTCCCCTTTGGTGGTAGGAATAGGCCCCTACCAGCTCCTGTCCTTATGCAGGGAGGCCAATTAGAGCTTCTGCACAGTTAGGGTCTATATTGGTGTCGTAGTCACCCCCAACCTCTAGGGTATAAGATCTGATGTCATCATTGACTCCCACAGCTTCAACTAATGTTCATTCTTTTAGCTTTTAAGTCCTTTTTTTATTTCTGCCACCTGGAGATTTACCTTTATCTACATAAATAAAAATTGTTTTCAAATTTATTTATCTTTGACTTTTGAGTGCAAGAAGCCAGTATGGAGTGTCTCTACTTGTGCTTAAAAAAAGTCATATGTAACTTTTTTCTTTTTATTTCTGTACAAACCTTTTGGCCTGTATACTTTAAATAGAATGCCTTTAGAGTTAACATTTGCTAACTTTTTTTTTTATTGCTGATTCATATCTAATATTTGCTTTTAAAAAATTCAGTATTGCATCCTAAGTTCCTATAGCTTTGAAAGAGGAGATTTTAAAAAGTTAACAGATTAATGCTTTTCATCATAGATAAAATAGTAAGTAGCCAATTTTTGTTTTCTTCTTGATTTCTCTTTCTTTTTCTGTGAGAAAAGCGTGGCATAACTTTGGCTGACATGAAGTAGGTACTTAATAAGTGTTTGTATCCTTTTCCAACATGCCTACATAACTAGTAAGAGAAATGAAGATATGGGGTACCTTGCAAGATACATTGCCAGCATATGGTTCCTATTTATTCCACTTTTTTTGCTTGGATTTAATTTTTATGTTTATCAAAGTGTTAGGCGCACAAAGTCAGGTAGTACCGAAAGCTTCTCTCTCGTGCATAGAGCAGAACCTTGCTTCTTGATTCTTGAACCTTCATCCCATTCTCCAGAGGCAACCCCTTTATGGGCTGTTCCTTCTGGCATTTACTTCTATATTTCTAAAAAGAATGTATAAGCAGCTATAAGCAGCTATTTTTGACATCATTTTTAGATGTTGCCTTTCACTCTATACCAATTTTGGTTTAATCAATAGTGCTAAATAGTAATATTTACATTATGACTATTTAAATATTTTATTAATTTTTGAGCCAAGTATAGTAGGATTGTTTTTTTCATATAATCTTGCATTTGGTTAATGAATCAGATAGCCTATAAATTCAGTTTGCCTTTTCTTTTTACCACCCTTCTTTTTCCTTTCCCTGTCCCTATCTCCAACATCTCCTCTCCCTTTCCTCTCTCCTTCTTTCTCTTTTCCTCTCTCCTCTTTCTCTTTCCTCCTTCTTCCTCTGATGCCACCTCCTTTCCTCTACTCCCTTTATTCTACCTTTCTCTCTTCCTCCATTCCTTTTAAACTGGTAGACCTTTTTCTAGGTACCATCTCCCCTGCTCCCATCTGGGCTGGTTTCTCTTTAGTCCTGGAACTTCCCTCACTATCATCTTGGAAATTTCTTTACTTTTTGCTTATTTTGGATTCCCTGTTTTCTAACCCTTCATTCTCCCATTTCTTTTCTTTAATGGTTTATTTCCTTATTTTGGTTGCACATCTGTAGCAGATTCATAGGAAAAGGTGTATGAGAAATAAAAATTTTAAGATTTTGCATTTTGTAACTTTACCATCTTACTTGATTGATAGTGTGGCCAAACAGAATTCTTGGTAATTTTTTCCTTCAGAATTTCGATGCTATTTCTTCATTGCTTTTTAGCTTTGAGTGTTTCTGTTAAGTCCCATGAAGTTCTGGTTTCTAATCTTTTGTATGTGATTGTTCTCTCTGTATTTGGTATTTTTTCCTTATCCAGCTTATTTTCATACTTTTCATGGTAGTATACATTCCCTTACTCATTGTACTGGGCACACAGTGGCCCTTTTGATTTAGTAAATCATATTGGAAAACATGAGTTTGGTTAAGATTTTTTTGAATTACTTCTTTGATAATTATCTCCGTTACCGTTTCCTTTTTTTTTGTATGCTTTTTCTATTTGGATGTTGGACCTTTTAAACGAATCTTCTAAATTTTTGTATTTAGTGTTTATTTTTGTTCTACTTTCTGATGTAGTTCCTTACTTTGTCTTCCAACCCTTAACTTAAATTTCTGAATTCCATTACACTTTTAATTTCCAAGGGCTCTTTCATGCTCTCTGAATACTCATTTTCATTTTCTGATTTTGTTTCTTGGATGCAATATCTTAATTCTGTGGAGATATTAATCAGAGGGGGGGTAATGTTTTGTGTCAGTTTTCTGAACTTTACTTCTGCTCCTGGGACTCTTTTGCTCAGTTTCTGTGTACCATTTGTTTTGGCTTGTCTTGTTAAAGACTTTGCTTAAAAATCTGATTAATCTTAGTGGTCAAGTTGATAATAAGTTGATTGGAAGCTCTGTGTATGGGTAGGGGTTGTTGGCTGATGGCTTCATTAGAGGTGATATACCTGGGTTCCTCTCCATCAACTGTTAGTTTATTATTTATTTATTTATTTTTTAAAAATATTTTATTTATTTATTTTAGAGAGAGGGGAAGGGAGGGAGACAGAGAGGGAGAGAAACAGCAATGTACGGTTGCCTCTCACATGGCTCTCACTGGGGACCTGGCCCGCAACCCAGGCATGTGCCCCGACGAGGAATCAAACCGGGACCCTCTGGTTCCCAGCCTGCGCTCAATCCACTGAGCTATACCAGCCAGGGCTGGTAGGTTATTTAGAGAAAAATCATGCATTGGGAATTGACCAATCTGGTTACCAATATTTTTTGAGCCAGGTGGTTACTGGAATTTCACTATTTAGAATTCAATTTCAGCTATTATTATTTTTTTTTCTCTGTATAATATCCATTTCCTCAGCTGTGCCTGGTGTTCCCACATCCAGATTTCCTTGTTTACCCATTCTGCAGTTTTCTGGGGTCAGGGAGAGACAGGTATTTAGTAGTGTGTAGTGTAGAAGGAGTTGGGTGTGTGTGTGTGTGTGTGTGTGTGATTGTTTTTCAGCCTCACTTTAATTATCCCTTCCAGATACAAACACCACCTTTGTGCATGTGCATTTCCCAGCCCCTGATGCCTGGTACCTAAAGTTCCTCCAGTTTCTGGTGCTGTGTGCTCCAAGATACATTGCCTTTGGTCTTATGTTATTGCAGCAACTTTTTCTGATCTGTTAAGTAATTTACTGCTTGTCTCCTTTCTGGCTTCCAAAACTTTATAATTGTTGTTTTGCCTTTTGTTCTTTTAGTCTTTGTGATTTTATGTTCTTTTTATGTCATTTAGTGGAATGATAGGAAGTAGAGGAAGTCGTTTTTAAGTTAAGTACCTGTGCTTGTGATGTATGCTTTTCCCACTCAGCTCACAAACATTTCTGTATCTTCCTATGGATTCTTCTTTTCCTTTATGTTTTTCACCTTTCAGCCATTCTTCTTTCACTAGCAAACTTCAGGGAAGGATAAAACCATTTGATATTTCTGTTTCTTCAACTGTCTACTATAGTGTAGCCTTAGTTGTGCTTAATGTTTGAGATATAACTTAGTTTTCATTTTAAACAATAGCATGAAATCTGCATTTGCTGTACTACTCTCATCATGGACACTGTCTATTTTGTCTTTCAGTGACCATTGTGTAAAGATCCATGTACAAGAAATTCTTTAATAGTATAGTATAAGGAAAATTGTCTCCCTTGAGGATGTGATTTACTTTCTCCTTTTTGATAGCTCTATGACACACATTCTGTTTTTCCTTTTGTTCTGGCTACCAGGCAGCCTAGAACCAAATCTAGTCAGTTATATTAATCTGATTATTAGTATAGTTATTTCCTTCTCCTCCTCCTGTGGGGTTTAGAACTTCACCTCTTATCTCTGTTTCTCTGCGTGTTGATTTCATTCTCTCATACTACAGACTCTCTACTTCATGAGGCTGGAACGATGACTGCTGGCAGCTCTTGGCTCTCATCTTCCCAGCCCCTTCTACCAGAAGAAGGGGCTCTCTTGAAGAATCCTGGGAAGGACTCTGATTGGCCTGTCTTGGATCATGTACTCACCATCCCTGTGGCTGGAGTGGGGAGGGTACTATGAATGACAACCTTCACTAGAACTACATAGTTGGAGTCAGGGGTAAGAGAGTTTCCCTAAATAAGGGGATGTCCCTCCTAATTGGTTTTCAATGTTCGTTTTTCTATATTTTATTGTTATAATATATTGTAGGTCCCTTATTTGTAGGATGCCTCAAATTCTTTTCTGGAAAAATTTTAGATATTTAAATAAGTACATAAAATATCACAAACTCCTATTCATTCACCCTTTAAACCATTACATTTGGCTCTTGAGTCCACCACTCTATTATTGATTTTGTTGACTTTAAATGGCCACATTTAAAATTTTCGTTTTTATTCTACTTGACCTACTTTCAGTATTTAAAACTGTTATCATTCAATCTTTCTTGCAGCACTCTCTCCTCATGACTTCTGAGAAGCTGCTTTCTTTTACCTTTTTAAATATTGCCTTTTGGATTCTCATTTGGCATTACTTCTTCTTTAAAGTTACACAGTTGCTTTTCTGGCCTGTTTACTTGATTATTTCACTTGAGGTAAATTTATGCATGCCCATGGACTCGTTTGAGCATCAGTATCACCTGAACAATTTTTTTCTGGCCTTCAGATCCGTATTTGCAATTGCCTTCTAGATATCTCTATTTAGGTATCCTAGGCATCTTTAATTTCTCTACTTCTGTAGTCACTGACATAACCTAAGCCCTACTTTTTTGGTCTGGATTATTGCAACAGTTTAAATTACTTAATTTTTAAAAAAATTTTTATTTATTTTATTTTTACAGAGGGGAAGGGAGGGAGAAAGAGAGGGAGAGAAACATTAGTGTGTGGTTGCTTCTTGAGCGCTTCCTACTGGGGACCTGGCTTGCAACCCAGGCATGTGTCCTGACTGGGAATCCAACCGGTGACCCTTTGGTTCTCAGGTCAGCACGCAATCCACTGAGCCACACCAGCCAGGGCTAAATTACTTAGTTTTTTGATAAGGTGATATATTGATATGTTAAAAAATATCAAAATGTGCTCAGTGAAAGCTCTTCCCCCAAATCCCTCTTATTTGCCCAGTTATATGTCCCAACTTCCCATTTTTATTTGTTTTTCATTTATTTTCCTGGTTTCTTTATGTGTGTATATGCTTATACATATAAATACTCTTGTTTTTCTTCCTTTTTCTTAAAATAAAAAGGCAGCACATTTCACATCCTTACAGTGAACATCTCCCTTAACTTTTCTCCTGTTTGTGTAGTGCCCCTGTTTCAAAATTATCTCCTACAAAGCAAATATGATTATTGCTTCCCAATTCCTTACAGTGTTTCTTAACCATTGGTGCAGGGATAATATTTTTTTCTGGTCCACAGTATTTTCACAGAAAGTATTGTATTTCCACTTACACATTTAATTTCTATTAAGAGTATGGCTGGGTAGACACCCCACACCCTCATCCCCAAAACTAAAAATTCTAGTCCTGTAATTATTCAGTAGGGCCAGAAATTTATGGTGGTACTGCTCTAGAGCCAAATAGAAAGTAAAGTTACCCTAATGCAGTGTAAACCCTTTTTTTCTCTGTCTTGTCCCTATCACTCCTGTTTTCACTTTCCCCACTCCATATGAGCAGACTAATAAACACAAAAGATTTCTTTGTACATATTATTCTCCAGAGATGATAGTCTTAAATGCTATGCTATAATGTTCAAGCAAAAGACATATGTATATGTGATTGTCTTCATCTTGATGTTGTTTTAGGAGTGGGGGAGAATGAAAATAGGATCGGTGTGGTGAGATTAGGAATTATGTCATCAGTTGAAAGCACACTATTCCTTCATGGTTGGGTGTTTTTGGAGGTTTATTGGTTTCTGTCATTGTATGTGTATGTTTTAATCTCCTTGTTCTAACTTTATTCCCTTTGTTTTTATTTTTATTTATTTTAAAGGTACTTTATTATTTATTTATTTATTTTTAAGATTTTATTTATTTTTAGAGAGAGGGCAAGGGAGGGAGAAAGAGAGGGAGAGAAAGAGCAATGTATGGTTGCCTCTCACATGGCCCTCACTGGGGACCTGGCCCGCAACCCAGGCATGTGCCCCGACTGGGAATCGAACCGGGACCCTTTGGTTCCCAGCCCACAGTCAATCCACTGAGCTACACCAGCCAGGGCTATTCCCTTTGTTTTTAAAGTTGGGATGGAAATCTTTAGATGAACTGCCTCTTTGCTCAGGAAAATTTCGTTTTACCTAGACTTACCAGAAGTTTTTTTTTAATCTTCTTTGTCAACATGTGATTAATATTTAAGGATGTTTGACTTTTTTTTTAATTAAAGATTTTATTTATTTATTTTTAGAGAGAGGGGAAGGGAAGGTGAGAGGGAGAGAAACATCAGTGCGTGGTTGCCTCCCACATGCCCACCACTGGGGACCAGGCCTGCAACCCAGGCATGTGACTTAGACTGGGAATTGAACCGGCGACCCTTTGGGTTTGCAGGCCCGTGCTCAATCCACTGAGCTACACCAGCCAGGGCTGCTTGACTGCTATTGATAACTGATGTTTTTTTGGAAGCTCTGAGCTTTCTCTCCCAAACATTTCATGCTTTGACCTTTGATTATGGATAATACAAGGTCCAGCACAAATAACGCCCCCTTTTAATTACAAAGTCTTTTATTACAAAATCATAAGCATGTAATTCTGTAACATAATATCACACTCTAGCACACCATATCACATTTTAGGTGAAATGTTCACATTAAAACTATACATTATTATACCCATATTATTACCCTACCAGCCATACTCAAGCAGGTGTTACTTTTACCGGACCCTGTATATGTCAAAGTATATTTCTTTTGTTGTTTGCACAAATAGCCATATATTATAAGGTATAAAAGGATTAATAATTTACTCTTGTCCAAACAAAGATTCCTAATTGGTTTGGGCCAACTCTGTGCATTTTAATTTAGTTTACTTCTGTGTGTAGGATTTTCTTAACTTATTTTTAATTGTAAGGTATATGATTCAAAGAAAAGAGGGCATCCATTAAAAATTAAATGGACAATTAAAATAATAAAGTGAATATACACATATTAACCAGGCTTAATAAGTAGGGCATTGTTCATTCGTTTAACCCCTATTGTGCCTCTCCCGATTGTATTCCCCTCTTCCACAAATGAAACACCTTCCTGATTTTTGTATAATTTATTCTTTGTTCTCATTTTATTTCTAAACAATATAATATTTAGTTGTGGCTGTTTTGAACTTTATGTAAATGGAATAACGCTTTATTGATTTTTTTTTGATTCATAGTGTGTGTATGTGTGTATATATATTTTTAAGGATTTTGTTTACTTTTGGAGAGAGGAGAAGGGAGGGAGAAAGAGGGGGAGAGAAACATCAATGTGTAAGATATACATTGATTGGTTTCTTTTTTTTTTTTTTAAAGATTTTATTTATTTATTTTCAGAGAGAGGAGAAGGGAGGGAGGAAGAACAATGTATGGTTGCCTCTCACATGGCCCTCACTGGGGACCTGGCTTGCAACCCAGGCATGTGCCCTGACTGGGAATTGAACCGGGACCCTTTGGTTCCCAGCCCACGCTCAATCCACTGAGCTACACCAGCCAGGGCTTATTTTTTCCTTTTGTTGCAAATTGTTGCTTTCATTTATTTTAGACAGAGGGGAGGGAAGGAGAAAAAGGGAAAGAAACATCAATGTGCAGTTGTCTTTCATGCACCCCCCTTCCCACCCCCAACTGGGGACCTGACTTGACCAGCAACCCAGGCATGTGCCCTGATGGGGGATCGAACCAGTGGCCCATTGGTTCACCGGCCGGCGCTCAGTCCACTGAGCCACATCAGCCAGGGCCAAATTATTGTTTTGAGTCCTGGTTTCCTTCCCTTCACTGTTGATTCCTTGTATATTTTTCTTTATTTTACTTTGTATAGCCTTCATGTCTTCCTTAATTTTGCATTGTAATCAGTAATTTCTGTGAGCATCCTGAGGACCAGTGTTTTGATCTCTGTATCTGATAAGTTGGCTCTCTCCTTGTCACTTAGTTCTTTTCCTGGAGTTTTCATCTGTTCTTTCATTTGGGCCATATTTCTTTGTCTTGGTGCATCTGTTAAATTTTAAGGGGTGTAGCCTTAGGTGTTCGCCAGGGCGGGCAACCGACTTTGCTCCCCTGTGGTGCTGTCTGTGGTGGACGGGTCAGTGTAGGAACAATGCTGCTTGCTTGGTTCTCGCCCGCTTTAAAGAGACTGGCAGTTTCTCCTGCCTCTGTCACACCCACACGTTTTCACAGACAGGGGTTTTGAGGCTTCATTTTACCTGGGCTGGAACCCTAGGTTGTTCCTGGTTTATCTGCATGTAAATATGTGACTGCCTGATCTGTCAGTTACTGCCTTGCCTTGTGTCCTCTCTGCCCTGATTGCCTATCTCTACCCCTCCTGCTAGTCTGGATGAATGTTTCTTCTTAAACTCTTTGGTTGTTGGGCTTTCCTACAGTTGAATTTTCTGGCAGTTCTGATTCGTTTTTGTTTTTAAATTGGTTGTTTCCTTCTTTTGGTTGTGTGAAGAGGGGAAGTATATCTACCTACACCTCCATCTTGGCTAGACTCCATTTTTTAATTGGATTTTTTTTTGATGTTCAGTTATATGAGTTCCTTATATATTTTGGATATTAACCCCTTTTTGGATATATTATCCAGAACTTTTTCATTATCCTAAACAGAAACTCTATACCTGTTATACAGCAACTCCCCATTTTACCGTCTCCCCAGGTGACTTTTATTTTGCTTTCCACTTTTCAAAAACATTTATTGGGGTAACATTGGTCAATAACATATAAGTTTCAAGTGTACATAGTATGTGTTCTCTATCCAAAGTCTAGTCTTTGTCACCGTATATTGACCCCCTTTACCCTCTTCATTATCCCCTCACACGTCCTACTTTCTATTTTTATGAATTTGCCTATTGTAGATACCTCATATAAGTAGAATGATAGAATATTTATCTTTTGTACCTAGCTTATTTCACTTAATGTTTTTAATGTTCATCCATATTTTAGGTACGTTAGCTTTTATTACTTTTTATGGCTGAATACTATTCCAGCGTATTTATCACATTTTGTTTATCCATTCATCTTGGACACTTGAGCTGTTCCTCCCTTTTGATTATTGTGAATAATGCTGCTATGAACATTGTTGTAAAAGTATAATTGAGTCCCTCTTTTCAATTTTTTGAGGTATATACTAGTAGTGAAATTGCTGGATCATATGGTTAGTCTGTGTTCAACTTTTTTTTTTTTAAAGATTTTATTTTTATTTATTTTTAGAGAGAGGGGGAGGGAGGGAGAAAGAGAGGGAGAGAAACAGCAATGTATGGTTGCCTCTCACATGGCCTGCACGGGGACCTGGCCCGCAACCCAGGCATGTGCCCTGACTGGGAATCGAACCGGGATCGCTTGGTTCCCAGCCCGAGCTCAATCCACTGTGCTGCACCAGCCAGGGCTGTGTTCAACTTTTTGAGGAATGGCCAAAATGTTTTTCACAGAGGTGTTAGTTTACATTTGTACCAGCAGTTCATGAGGGTTTCATTTTCTTAATATCTTCTCCAAATCTCTCTCTCTGTCTATCTGTCTCTCTTTTTAACAATAGTCATGCCAGTGGTGTGGAGTGGTATCCCCTTGTGCATTTGATTTGTATTCCCCTAAAGATTAGTAATGCTGAGTGTCTTTTCATGTTCTGTTTGGTCATTTGTAAATCTTCTTTGGAGAAATGCCTATTCAGTCCTTTATCCATTTTGCAATTGGGTTGTTTGTTTTTTTGTTGTTGAATTGTAAGAGTTCTTTATCTAGTTGGAAACCAAAACTGCTATCTAGTTCTGGTTGTGAACTATTAACAGATACATGATTTTCAAATATTTCCTCGTATTCTATGGGTTATTTTTTCCATTGTCGGATGCACAAATGTTTCATTTTGATGAAGTTCAGTTTCTCTATATATTTTTTTTTGCTTGTGCTTTTGGTTTCGTATCCAAGAAATCATTGCCAAATCCAGTATCACAAAGATTTCCCCTATTTAAAGTTTTTTAAGTTTTAGCTTTTATGTTTAGGTCCTTGATCCATTTTGAGTTAATTTTTTATATTGTGTAAGTTAGATAAGGTTCCAACTTCATTGTTTTGCATGTGGATATCCATTTTTCCCAGCACTATTTGTTGAAAAGATAGTCCTTTCCCTGTCAAATGGTTTGACTTCCTTGTCAAAAATCACTTGACCAAATATATATGTGAGGATTTATTTCTGTGTTCTCTATTCTCTTCCGTGGCTCTGTGTCTGTCTTTATGCCATACGACACCATTTTGATTACTGCAGCTTTTTATTTAGTTTTCAAGACAAGAAGTGTGGGTCTTCCAATTTTGTTCTTCATTTTCAAGATTGTTTTGGTTGTTCATGGTCCCTTAGATTCTAAAATGAGTTTTAGATTAGTGGACGTTTGGTCCTGTCCAAAATGTCCATGGAGACATTTGATCTTCATCAAAAGGTCCTTGAAATTTCCTCATGTTCAAAGCATCCACGAGCATATTTGGTCCATGCTAAATTGTATTTGCTATTTGGTCCTGTTAAAAACGCCCACACTTCAGAAACATTCCTAGGTTCAAACAGCCTATAACATTTATTTACATTTTTTATTTACAGGATTGATTTATGAAAAATACTATCATGCTTTATTGGATCAGTAATTGTGTGGTTGCTGTATTGTCAATAACTCTCTTGCTTCAGTAGCCTAGCTAGTAATGGCACATATAGTTCAGTAGATGGATTGGTGTGGACCAGAGGTATCCATGGATGTTTTGGTTCAGGGCCAAATTTCTTTATTTTTCATTTTACAGATTTTATTTATATATTTTTAGAGAGAGGAAGGGAGGGAGAAAGAGAGGGAGAGAAACTTCAGACTCTCACATGCCCCAGCTGGGGGTCTGGCCCACAACCTGGGCACATGCCCTGACTGGGAACTGAACTGGTGACCTTTCGGTTCACAAGCCAGCTCTCAATCCACTGAGCCACACTAGTCAGGACTGGGCCAAATATCAAGGACATTTTGGACAGGACCAAATAGCAAGGACCTTTTGGGGTGGAACAAATACCTGGTGGACATTTGGACAGGACCAAATGTCCTGCAAGGATTTTGGGAAGCATTGTTCTACTTCTCTAAAACGTTGTTGTTGGGATTTTTGGTAGGAATTGCCTTGAATCTGTAGATCACTTTGGGTAGTAGTGACATCTTAGTGGCATTGTTTCTAATCCATGAACATGGGGTGTCTTTACATTTATTTATGTTGTCTATAATTTCTTTCAGCAGCATTTTGTAGTTTCTGATATATAAATTCTTTGCCTCCTTGGATAAGCTTATATTTCTCTTTTTTGTGCTATTGTAAAAGCAATTGCTTTCTTTTTTTAATTTTTATTTATTGATTTTAGAGAGAGAGGAGAAACATCAATTTGTTCCACTTATGCATTCATTGGTGGATTCTTTTTTTTTTAAATTTTTATAGTATTTTTTTTCCATTGCCATTTGTTCCCCTTATACCCACTTCCCCCGAAGGTTGACTGTTATATGCCCTGACCGAGAATCGAACCCACAACCTTGGCGTATTGAGATGATGCTCTAACTCACTGAGGTATCCGGCCAGGGCTGTAGTTATGTGATAACTCTTGAAATTAGTTAGACAATTGATTGTACTTTATTCTTTTTTTTTTTTTTTTCAAAATCATTTTAGTTATTTGGTTCCCTTATGCTATTGGTTCAAAAAAATAGATATTTTAGAATAACCCATCTGTATCTGTCCAAAAATCTAGCTAGTGTTTGGATAGGATTACCATGAAACCTGAGTATTAATTTGTAGAGAGTTGACATCTTTACTGTGTTGAGTCATCATGCTATGTGTTTCCATTTATTTAGACCTTTAATGACTTTTGTCAGTTTTGTGTAATTTTCAGCCTACAAGTCCTGTACATGTTTTGTGGAGTTATACCTAAGCATTTAATCTTTTGGGAAGCAGTTGTAAATAGTATCATACAGTTGACATACATCAGGTATTCTGTGTTTAATTTCATTGCCCACATACTTATTGGTATTACCGTATTTTGCTGTATATAATGTATACTTTTCTGCCCAAATTTTTGAGGGAAAATAAGGATGTGTGTTATACATGGGTAGTACTAATTCCATGTCTATATAAATGTTTTAAAATTTGTTATTTATGCTTATGTGATTAAAAATGTATCTCTGGAAAGCATAATGATGATATCCAAATGCAAAATAATACCCTGGAATACTATAATCGGTTTTGTTTGTAAATATAAAGAAATAATTGAATTAAGAAATTAAAACAAAAGATTTTTTCCTAAAAGTTTGGGGCAAAAACATGGGTGTACAATAGACACGGGAGCACATTATACACAGCAGAATATGGTATATGGAAATAACAGTCGATTATTAAAATTATCTTGCATCTACCAACCTTGCTGAATTCACTTATTAGTTCTACACTTTGGTTATAGATTACTTGGGATTTTCTATGTAGATATTTGTATCATCTGCAAATAGAGTTATTTTTATTTCTTTCTTAATTTGTATGCCTTTTATACTTGCCTAATTTTCTGGCTAGAAATTTCAACACCATGTTGATTAAGATCAGTGGGAGTAAACTTGTCTTATTTCTGACCTTAGGCAGAAAACATTCACATAGAGTTGAAAAGCATTAAGTAGGATGTCAGCTGTAGGTTTTTGTTGATGTTCTGTGTGAACTTGAGGAAGTTTACCTTTATTCTCTATTTTTCTTAGCTTTAAAAAAATTTACGAATGGGTGTGGAACTTTGTCAAGTACTTCTTCTTCATCAAGTGGTAACATGTAATTTCTTTCTTTAGCCTATTAAGATGGTAGAATACATTCATTGATTTTTACCAGCCTTGGAATAAGCATCACTTAATCGTGGCATATACTTCTTTTTTATGTTATGGGATTCTATTGATATTTTGTTCAAGGTTTTTGTATGTATTCATGAGGGATGTTGGTCTGTACTTTTTTCATAGTTGGTTTGTCTGGTTTTGGTATTGGAGTAATACTAGCTTTATGAAATGAGTTGGGAAATGTTCTCTTCTGTTTTCTGGAATAGACTGCATAGAATTGGTGTTAATTCTTCTTTAAAAATTTGGTATAGTTCTCCAGTGAAACTATCTGGGCCTTCATATTTCTTTATTGGTAGTTTTTAAAGTACAAATTAAAAATTTAAAATAGTTTTAGAGATACTCAAATTACCAGTTTCATAATTGATGAGTTGGAATAGTGTTTTTCAAGGAAGGAATACGTTCTGTCTAAGCTGTCAAATTTATGTATGATTTTTGATAGCATTACCTTGTTTTCCTTTTTGTATCTTCAGGATCTATAATGATACCAGTTTCATTCTTGACACAGGTAATTTGTTGTCTTTGTCAATGTTGCTAGGGGCTTATCAGTTTTATTGACCTTTTTTGAAAGAACCAGCTCCTTGTTGATTTTTTCCTGTATTTATTTTCTATTTTAAATTTCATTGATATCTACTTTTTCTATTTTAAATTTCATTGATGTCTACTTTTATTTTTTCTGATCTTCTGCTTGCTTTTCATTATTTTGTTCTGTTTTTGTTTCCTGAGGTGATAGTTTAGATTGTTGTTTTGAAACTTTTCTATGAATTGTTATACATTTCCTTTATGACTGTTTTAGCTCTGTGCAACAAATTTTGGTGTGTTGTATATTCATTTTCATTTACTTCAATTTTATTTTTTAATTTTCCTTAAGACTTCCTGTTTCACTATTATGACACTTCCTTCAGGCACGCGGTTTCTTAAGAAAAATCTATTCTTATTCAAATTATAATTACCCTATAAATAAAGTGTTTTTTCCTCTGGATGTGTTCAAGTTATTTTTCTTGTCTTTAGATTTCAGAAGTTTAGTTGGGATATATTTAGAAGTAGATGTCTCTGGAATTATCTTGTTTGAGATTTGTTCAGATTCTTGAATCTGTAGTTTTTTCTTGCCAAATTTGGGGATTTTACAGGTATTATTTATTTAAGTACTTTTCCAATCCTGCCTTATTTCTCCTCTCCTTTCTGGGGCACTGATGCCAGTTTTTTTGTTATAGTCCCAAAGATCTGTGAGACACTTTTTCTTTATTTATTTTTTCAGTCCGTTTCTCTCTTGTTTACATTAGAATTAACATGTCTCCTAGTTTACTGATTCTTTTCCTCTCTTTTCTTCGTTCTGTTGTTGAGGTCATCCATGGAGCTTTTTATTTTGCTTATTACAGTTTTTAGTTCTGAAATATCCATTTGGTTCTTTCTGTCTTCAATTTTTTGCTGAGGCTTTCTGTTTTTCATTTTTCTTGTTCATTGAATCATTTTTTTTAATGGCTGCTTTAAAATCTTCTGATAATTCTAACATCTCTGTCAGAAGTTAAAATTACAAATATCTCAGTGTTGACATCTGATTTTTTTTCATTCAGTTTGAGATCTTCCTGGTTCTTGGGCATGACAAATGATTTTTTATTGAAACTTGAACATTTTTGGTACATTACATCTTATGTAAACCTGTTTTACCTTGCCTTCTCTGATGCTTGTCTGACAAGGGAAGAATGTGGGTACCATCTCCTTATGCCAGCTAGGGGATGAATTTCAAGTGCCCTACTTGGCCTCTGTTGACATTTGAGGGAAGTTGCTTATTACGGAGTAGCAGAGTTAGGAGATATGGCAACCAACCTGGCCTGAAAGGATGTGGCCTAATTTACCATTGTGTGTTGGTGAAAGTCCTGACTTTCTTCTAGACCTACTCTGACACCACCCCAGTCAGGACAGGGTGGGTTACCTCTTTACTGCCAGATGGATGGACATTCAGGCTTCCCATGTTGTCTCCATTGACACCGTGGGTGGAAGTTCTCATTACCAGCCGGGGAGGATGAAAGTTCTGATTCCCTACCTGACCTACTTTTACACCACCCCAGCAGGAGTCTTGGGATGACTCATAGTCTCACAAGAGTGAATGTTTAGGTTACCCATTGAATCATTGCAGAAGTAAGTAGGGGCAATTTTATCTGTAATGTTTTGCTGGGGTAAAGCAGTTACAGTCTAAAAAAGTGTTCTTTCTAGTTAATATGCCCTCTACCAGTTCTTTGGCTAGAGAGAGAAGGCTTTTTGGGGGGCTTTTCTTTTGTTCTGTGATCGTTGGTACTTTCAAGGCGCTGAGACTTCATTCGAAGAATGGGATATGTTAGGTAACAAGAAAACTAAGGGAACTTAGTGCTATGTTGTTCCTCTGGTCCTATTGCCCCTAGCTAATTTGCCTTAACTAATTTTTTAAATTTTTCTTTATTTTATTTTTTTAAAATACATGCTACTTTTTAAAAAGATTTTATTTATTTTTAGACAAGGGAAGGGAGTGAGAAAGAAAGAGAGGGAGAAAAACATCAATATGTGGTTGCCTCTTGCACGCTCTGCACTGGGGAACCTGGCCTGCAACCCAGGCATGTGCCCTGACTGGGAATCGAACTGGTGACCCTTTGGTTCCCAGGCCAGCGTTCAGTCCACTGAGCCACACCAGCCAGGGCTTAACTATTTTTTTTTTTTTTTAAATGAAGAATGGAGAATTACTAGGCGAGTGCAGATGTAGACATATTGGGAGGTGAATGCAGTCATCTAGGTAAGAGGATGGTCGTTTGTAGTACTTTGAGGATGGTCGTTTGTAGTACTTAAAAGATTTTATTTATTTATTTATTTATTTATTTATTTATTTTTCGATAGAGGGAGAAAGAGAGGGTGAGAAACATTGATGTGTGAGAGATACATAAGTTAGTTGCCTCTCACATGTCCCCAACTAGGGACTTGGCTTGCAACCCAGGCATATTGCATGACTACGAATCCAACTGATAACCTTTTGGTTCACAGGCCAGTACTCAATCCACAGAGCCACACCAGCCAGGGCTCTTTTCTAGTTTCTTGAGGTGCAAAGTAAAGTTATTGATTTGAGTTCTTTTTTAATGTGGGCATTTAGTGCTATAAATTTCTCCCTCAATTATTGCTTTAACTTTTCTTCATAAATCTTGGTAAGTTTTGTTTACATTTTAATTTTTATTTATTTTTAATATATTTTATTGATTATGCTATTACAGTTGTCCCATTTTCCCCCCTGCCCTGCACACCCCCTCCCACATTCCCCCCCTTTAGTTCATGTCCATGGGTCATGCATATAAGTTCTTCGGCTTCTACATATCCTATACTATTCTTAACCTCCCCCTATTTTCTACTTACTATTTATGCTACTTATTCTCCGTACCTTTTCTCCCTCTCTCCCCCTCCTATTCCCTATGGATAACCCTCCATGTAATCTCCATTTCTGTGGTTCTGTTCCTGTTCTGGTTGTTTGCTTAGTTTGCTTTTGTTCTTGTTTTGGGTGTGGTTTTTAATAACTTTGAGTTTGCTGTCATTTTACTGTTCATATTTTTTTAATCTTCTTTTTCTTAGATAAATCCCTTTAACATTTCATATAATAAGGACTTGGTGATGATGAACTCCTTTAACTTGACCTTATCTGAGAAGCACTTTATCTGCCCTTCCATTCTAAATGAAAGCTTTGCTGGATAGAATATTTTTGGATATAGGTCCTTGCCTTTCATAACTTGGAATACTTCTTTCCAGCCCCTTCCTTTTTTTTTTTTTTTTTTTAAGATTTTATTTATTTTTAGAGAGAGGGGAAGGGAGGGAGAAAGAGAGGAAGAGAAATATCAATGTGTGGTTGCCTCTCACATGGCCCTCACTGGGGACCTGGCCCGCAACCCAGGCATGTGCCTTGACTGGGAATCGAACCAGTACCCTTTGGTTCCCAGCCTGCGCTCAATCCACTGAGCTACACCAGCCAGGGAGTTTCCAGCCCCTTCTTGCCTGCAAAGTCTCTTTTGAGAAATCAGCTGACAGTCTTATGGGAACTCCTTTGTATGTAACTGTCCCCTTTTCTCTTGCTGCTTCTAAGATTCTCTCCTTATTTTTAATCTTGGGTAATGTAATTATGATGTGCCTTGGTGTGTTCCTCCTTGGATTCAACTTCTTTGGGACTCTCTGAACTTCCTGGACTTCCCGGAGGTCTATTTCCTTTGCTAGATTGGGGAAATTCTCCTCATTATTTGTTCAAATAAGTTTTCAATTTGTTGCTCTTCCTCTTCTCCTTCTGGCACCCCTATAATTCCAATGTTGGAACATTTAAAGATGTCCTGGAGGTTCCTAAGCCTCTCCTTATTTTTTAAAATTCTTGTTTCTTCATTCTTTTCTGGTTGAATGTCTCTTTCTTCCTTCTGGTCCACACCATTGATTTGAGTCCCAGTTTCCTTCCCATCACTATTTGTTCCCTGTACATTTTCTTTTATTTCACTTAGCATAGTTTTAATTTCTTCATCTAATTTGCCACCAAATTCAACCAATCCTGTGAGCATCCTGATTACCAGTGTTTTGAACTGTGCATCTGATAGGTTGGCTATTTCTTTGTGGCCTAGTTGCATTTTTTCTGGAGTTTTGATCTGCTCTTTCATTTGGGCCATTTTTTTTTTTTGGGGGTGCATCTGTTATATATAAGGGTGGAGCCTAAGGTGTTCACCAGGGCTGGGTAACTCATGTCGTTGTGTTGTGACTCTGTCTATGGGGAAGGGGTTCGAGAGGGAACAATGATGCTTGCTCTGCTCTCTGCTGGCTTTCAGTCACTTCCCCTGCTACCCACAAGCAAATTGGGCCCTTCTGTGCTGATTCCCTGGGTGGGCTTGTGCACATTCTAGGTCCCTGTGGGTCTCTCCAATGAACTCTCCCGTAAGGCTGGGAGTTACTTCCTCTGCCGCCTCAACCCCCGCAGTTGTTTTCAGTTAGTGGTTTGAGGCTTTATTTCCCCGCACTGGGACCCTGGGCTGCACGGTCTGTTTCACTCCCCAGCTGTTTCTCCTGGTTTATCTGTGTGCAAATGTGGGACTGCCCAGTCCACCAGCCGCCCTCTGGGTCCTCTAGCCGCTGCCTTGCTGAGAATTTTCTCTGCCCAGCTGCTTGTCTCTGCCCCTCCTACCGGTCTGGATGAATGTGTCTTCTTTAACTCCTTGATTGTTGGAGTTCCATACAGTTCGATTTTCTGTCCGTTCTTGTTGTTTTTTGTTTTTAAATTGTTGTTGTCCTTCTTTTGGTTGTGTGAGGAGGCACAGTATATCTGTCTGTGCCTCCATCTTGGCCGTAAGTCCTGTTTCCATTTAAATTTATTTAAATACTTTTTTCTTTTTTGATAATTATTTGACACGTTACTTACTTTAGACATATATTTAGAGTCTAAATATTTGGGTGTTTTACATTGATTTCTGAACTAATTGCACTGTGGTCAGAGAAGATTCTTGGTATGACCTGAAACCTTAAAAATTTATTAAGAGTAGTTTCATAGCCTGAATATGATCTGTCTTGGTGAATGTTCCATATGTCCTTGAACAGAATGTGTATTCTAGTTTGCTGAGAGTGTTCTATAAATGTTACTTCATGTCATTTTGGTTGTCCGTATTATTCTGGTTGGTAGAATTGTTCATGGCTTTTGTATCCTTACTGATTTTCTTTCTAACTGTTCTATCAATTATTGAGAGAGGTTTTTTGAAATCTCCAAATGTAATTGTGGGTTTTTAAAAAGATTTTGTTTAGCCCTGGCTGGTGTGGCACAGTGGATTGAGTGCTGGCCTGAGAACCAGAGTGTCTCAGGTTTGATTCCCAGTCAGGGCACATGGTTGGGTTGCAGGCCAACTTCCCAGTAGGGGGCGCTCAAGAGGCAACACTACACATTGATGTTTCTGTCTCTTTCTCCCTCCCTTCCCCTCTCTAAAAATAAATAAGTAAAATCTCAAAAAAAAAAAAAAGATTTTATTTATTATTAGAGAGAGGGGAAGGGAGGGAGAGAGGGAGAGAAACACCAATAGGTGCCTCTTGCACGCCCCCCAACCAGGGAAAGGGCGGGCAGTCCAGGCATGTGCCCTAATTGTGAATTGAACCCCCAACCTTTTGGTTTGCAGAACAGTGTCCAGTCCACTGAGCCATACCAGTCAGTGCATAATTGTGGGTTTTTAAATTTCTTCTTGTAGTTGTTCTTTTTACTTTAGGTATTTTGAAGCTGTTATTAAGTGAATAAATGTTTAGGATTTTTATATCTTCTTAATGAATTAAACCCTTTATGTTTGTGAAATGGTCCTCTTTTTGTATAATGTTGATTTTCAAATCAACTTTATATAATAGTAATATAATCATTTCACATTTCTTTTGATTTTGTAGTATATAATAGGCCCTTTTTCTGCTTTTTAAAGATCTTTTATCTCTGAGAATCATATGTTGTGGCTTACATTGCTTCATATATCTGTTGCTTGGCGTTTACTTAAAGAGTACTTTGTTCTATGTGTTTATCATTAAATATGGCAAATTTTTGGCATTATTTCTTCAGACTTTTGTTTTCTGTATTTATCTTCTGTGGCTCCAATTATAAGTATTTTGGCCTCTTGAAGTTATCTTCCAGCTAACTTAAGCTTTGCTAATTTTTAAAAGTAGTTTTTCTCTGTGTTTCATTTTGGTGAGCAATGTTACTTGATTTCTTGTGCTGTAAATCTTATACAGTATGTTTTTTATCTTAGACCTATACTTTTCATCTCTAAATTTCCAATTTTTCTTATTCTTTGATGTTTCTATTTAACAAGTTTAATGTTTTCTAGCTTCTTGAAGATATGGAATGTATTCATAGTACTTGTTTTAAAGGACTGGAGTAATAATTCTGTTATCTATATCTTTTCAAGATTTGTTTGACTGGTTTTTATTTCATTAGGGTTATAATTTCCTGCATCTGCATATGTCTTGTTAAGTTTTTACTGACTTTTAGTCATTGTGAATTTTATCTTGTTAGGTTCTATATTTTTTGTTCTGTAAAATGGATATTACTGGAAAATAGTTTGAGACTTTTGGGTTTTGCCTTTTTGTTTTTTTAATAGGCACATCTAGAGAGACAGAAAGTAAATTAGTGGTGCCTAGCCCTGGGAGGGGAAGTGCTAGGGGAGAGTGAGCAGGTGACTCCTAGTGGGTATGGAATTTCTTTTCTTTCTTTTTAAGAGTGTTTATTTATTTATTTTTAGAACTGAGGGGAAGAGATGGAGAAAGAGAGAGAGAGAAACATCAATGTATGGTTGCCTCTCAGGTGGCCCCCACTGGGAGCCTGGCCTGCAACCCAGGCATGTGCCCTGACTGGGAATCGAACCAGCGACCATTTGGTTCCCAGCCCGTGCTCAATGCACTGAGCTACACCAGCCAGGGCTACTTTTGTTTTGTTTGGACAGATCAGAGCTACCTTTAGGGTTAAATTTTTTCTCTTTCTGAGACATTACTCTTTTTAGTATGACATGATTGATATACCATATTTTTCAGACTATAAGATGCACTGGACCATAAGAAACACCTAGATTTTAGAGGAGGAAAATAGGAAAAAAAATTTTGAAGGAAAAAAATGTAAAATATTTAATAGTAACATAATAACATATTTCACCAATGTAAATGTAACCAGAACTCAGGTAAGCTACATTCGGACTATAAGACGCACCCCCATTCTCCTCCCAAATTTGGGGGAAAACAGTGCGTGTTACAATCTGAAAAATACGGTAATTACTAGGTTTTCCATTTTGGCTTTTGGAAAAAAGCATTATTTGCAGCCTTGTATGAGTTTTGAGTGTTCTTTACTTCTAAATCTTTTGGTTTTTCTCTCCCTGGCCTTGAATAGTTCTTCACATGCAGTTGCTGATTACTCAACATTCTAGGGTAAGCCTCTGTAGATCTCTTCATTTATCTCTCTCTCCCCAGCTTTCTACTCAGTGCTGGTCTCACTTGTGAGCTCTGGCTACCTTGGCTTCCTTGGATTTGCAGCTCCACTTCCTCATCTTGGGGAGATAGGCCCTGCCTGAGTTCCTTCTCCCTGTTCCATGGTCTGAAAACTCAAGGCAGTAAGCTGGGCAAATGTATGGCTCATGTCATTTGTGTTTTTGTCTCTTACGGATCACTATCTGTCATTACTGTTGTCCAAAATCTTGAGTGCTGTTGTTTCATACATTTTGTTAGGTTTTTATTATTTTATGCAGAAGGCTAAATCTGGTCCCTTTTATTCCATCTTGATTGGAAGTGCTTTTATTTTGCATTTTTGTAGTGACTAGTGTAGTGATATTGAGTACATTTTATTTGCTTATTGATCATTCATGTGTTTTTTTCTTATGAAGAGTTTGTTCAGACCTTTAGCCCTTTTCCTTCTTTCTCTCCTTGTTTTTTTCTTTATTCTTTATCTGTGTTATTTTTTTTCTTTTTTTTTCTTTTTTGAGTTGGAGAACTCGTATGTCCTGGATATATCAGTTCTTTGTTAGATAAATATTTCATAAGTGTTTTCTTCAAGTCTGTGATTTCCTATTTATTTTCTTAACTGTGCCTTTTTTAAAAAATATTTTATTTATTTATTTTTAGATAGAAGGCAATGGAGAGAGAAAGAGATGGGGAGAAACATCAGTGTGCGGTTGCATCTCACGTGGCCCCCCTGGGGACCTGGCCTGCAACCCAGGCATGTGCCCTGACTGGGAATCGAACCAGCGACCCTTTGGTTCGCAGCCCGCGCTCAATCCACTGAGCTACACCAGCCAGGGCTTAACTGTGCCTTTTTAATGAGCAAAAATATTTAAGTCTAATTTATCAGGTTTTATGTTTCATAGTCATTGCTTACTATGGGCTAAAACACTTTTGCCTAATCCTGAAGTCATAAAGGTAATTTTGTTTCCTCTGAAACTTTTTGTTTTTGCTAATTTATGGTCTCTGGTGCATCTCAAATTAAGTTTTGTAGGTTTTACTTTTGCACATGGATATACAATTGTTTCTACAGAGTTTGTTGAAAATAGTCTCCTTTTCTTACTGGATTGCTTTGGTGAAACATTGTATAGCTGCATAAGTGAGCTCTATTTTAGGAATCTTTATTCTGTTCCATTGATCTGTTTGTCTGTCATATACCACACTGTTTTGATTATTTTTAACTGTATAGGAAGTCTTGACATCAGATTTGCAAGCCCTCAACCCTTTTCATCTTTTTCAGGATGGTTTTGAACTAAGTCCTTAGTACTTTCATATAAATTTTAATATTAGTTTTTCCATTTCCAAAAAAGCTGATGTGATTATGATTGCAGTTGCTTAGACTATGTAGATTTTTTTTTTTTTTTTAAAGATTTTACCCATTTATTTTTCAGAGAGAGGAGAAGGGAGGGAGAAAGAGCAATGTATGGTTGCCTCTCACATGGCCCCCACCGGGGACCCGGCCCACAACCCAGGCATGTGCCCCAACTGGGAATCGAACCGGGACCCTCTGGTTCCCAGCCCGTGCCCAATCCACTGAGCTACACCAGCCGGGCAGATTCTGTAGATCTTTTTGAGGAAAGTAGCTGTGTTAACAGTGTTGAGTCTTCCTGGTATATCTTTCCATTTAAGTCATCCTTGTTTTTTTCTAAGCAGTATATTTTGTGCTTTTTAGTCTTTGGTTTCACATGTCTTATTTTTTAAATTATTTTTATTTTTCAATATTTTATGCTGTATTGTAAGTGGTATTTTAAAAAACTCAATTTTTAATTATTTGTTCTTAGTATATGGAAGTAGAATTGACTTGCGTATATTGACCTTTGTCTTATGACCTTAACTCACATTAATTCTATGAGATTTTTGTGATAACTTAGATTTTTCTAGTAGCTAGAGGTTTATCGACTTTGTTGATCTTTCTGATTTGTATTTTTGAAAACATTTTCTTCCTTTATTGCATATACCAAAATCTTGTTGCCATTCATTGGGGAAAGCATTCAGTTTTGTACCACTAATTATGTCAGCTGTAGGCTTTTTATTGATGATTGTTACCAGTTTTTTTTAAATCATTGATTTTATTATCACATAAGTATGGCAGGCAAAGCTGATAGATCAGGAGAGGACTCTTATTGTTAAGATACTTCGTTATACTCACAGATTCACAGAGGAGTTATACCAAGACATAGAAGGCCACATGGCTTAGTTAGGAGGCAGAAGGAGGAAAAGGGAAAAAGTAAAGGCAAGAGCCTTCATTTTGGTTCCTGGGAGAAGGAATAGTCCAGGAATGATAATCAGGTTTAGGACTCTCTAGTTTGAGTAATTTCAGGGACTCTGGGAGGCATAGGGACTTTTCCTACTTGTCTGGTACTTAGCCTTCAGGTTATTAGGACTGGGGAATATACTGGCTGGATTGTAAAATAGATCAAGATGTTGGGGGTATGGTCTCTGGATTGGTTGGCTTGCATATGAAAGCTAGCAGAGGAGTTGTTTGCTACCTGCAGGAATTAGCCATTCTTGGGAGGGCCAGTCCCTCTCTAGTCAGCAGGCTCCAAAGTATCAAAATCTGAATGAGAAGATATAATTAATGTACAGGTTGAATAAGATCTCTTCTGTTTCTAGTTTTCTGGCAGTTTATAGTTGAATGGATATTTCTTTGTCAATGCTTTTTCTGATTTTTGGAAATGATTATATATTTAAAAAGGTTAATACGGTGAATTTTGTTGTTTTATTTTCAAATGTCATAACCTAGTATTTCTGGAAAAAACTTCACTTGGTCACAACCTATTATCTTTTTTATATATTGCTGGATTTAAATTGCTAATAGTTTATTAAATATTTTTGCATCTAGGCACATGAGGGATGTTAGTCTGTAATTCTTTTTGTGTTTTTTTTTCAGGTTTTAGTATTGGTATATTCATATATTATTCATGCTGAACTTGAAAATGATTTTGGAAGTGTTCTCTATTTCTGAAAGTGTTTGTGTGAGATTGGTGCTATTTCTTCCCTGGTAATATGAAGGAATTTACTAGTGAAAAATCTAATCCTAGAGTTCTGTTTTGCTGAAGGATTTTGATAATGAATTCAACTTAAAGGGTTCTTTAAATTTTTGTTTCATCTTGTCAATTTAAAGTTGTATTTTCAGGGAATTTTTCCATTTCATCCAATTTGTTGAATTGGTTAGTGTAAAGTTAATTAGTAATCTTTTGTTCTTTTAATATCTGTGGGTTCTGTAGTGATAATTCCTTTTTTATTCCTGCTATTGGGAATTTCTGTGTGTTTTAAAATCAGTTTAGCTAGAGGTTTATCAACTTTGTTTATCTTTCCAGTTTTGACTTTAAATTTTCTATACTGTTTCTTTTCTATTTCATTTTTTCCTGCTCTTATCTTTACACTTTCTGTTCTTCTACTTAACTTGGGGTTTATTTTGTACTTTTTTAGGTTCTTTAGGGGGAATCTTAGGTTATTAATTTTATACAGTTTTCCTAATGTGGTCAGGGAATATACTCTGTATATTAGCCCTTATAAATTGTGTCTTGTGTTTGTTTTTTAAATCTTCACCCGAGGATGATTTTTTTAGAGAGGGAGGGAGAGAGAGAGAGAGACATCCATTGGTTTTCTCCCATACACACCCTGAAAGAATATTGAACTGGCAACTTTGATATGTGCTGTGACTGGGAATCGAACCCTCAACCTTTTGGTGTACCAGACGATGCTTTAACCAACTGAGCCACCTGGCCAAGGCCATTGTGACTTGTTTTGTGTATGTCTTGTATATGGTCTTTCGTGGTTAATGTACCGTGTTCACTCGAAAAGAATGTGTATAATGACTTTTGGTATTGCTTAGATTATCCATGCATTTATTGATTTTTGGGGGTCTAGTTTTGTTAATTAGACAGAAATGTGAAAATAATGTAGTACTCTGTGGAATTGTTATTTATCCCTTTACTTGTGACAGTTTTACCCCATATATTTTGAATCATTGTTACTAGGTATACATTTATGATTATTATATTTTATTATGTCTCAAGTTTAATCTCAACATTTAAAGTAATTACATGATTGGATTTAGTCTGCCCTTTTAGTAAGTTTTTTCTGTTTGTCTCTTGTTTTTAATGTAATTGAAAATTAGTATTTAAAAATCGTTTTGATGATAAAATTCACATATATAGTTCAGCCACTTAAAGTGTACAGTTCACTGGCTTTTAGTGTGTTCACAGAATTGTACAACCATTACCATAATCAATTTTAGAACATTTTCATCACCTCAGAAAAAACTCTGTGCTCATTAGCAGCCACTATCCATTACCCAGCCTTTCCAGTTCATGGAAACCAGTAATCTACTTTCTGTTTCTCTTCTGGACATTTCATACAAATGGAATTATATTGATACAGTAGGTGATATTTTCTGAGTGCCTTTTTTCCCCTCAGCATAATGTTCTTAAGGTTCACTTATGTTGTAGTGTGTATTAGGACTTTATTTTTTATTGTCAGATAACATTCCATTGTGTGGCTATACCACAGTTTACATAATCATTCATTAATTGATGGACATTTAGGTTGTATCTACACTTTGACTGTTATGAATAATCCTGTTAGGAACATTTCTGTACAGACTTTTACATAGAAGTATGTTTTCATTTCTTTGGGGTTTGGAGTTTTTGATCTATGTGTTAACTCTTTATTTAACCATTTGAGAAACTGCCAACACAGTTATACCATTTTATATTCCATCAGCTATATATGAAGGCTCTAAATTTCTCTGTATTCTTGTATATGTATTGTTTCTCTTTTTGATTTTAGCCATTCTAGTGGTATCTCATTATGGCGTTGATTTATATTTCCTTAATGACTAATGATGTTAGACATCTTTTCATGGGCTTATTATGGTCATTTACATGTTTTCTTTGGAGAAATGTCTATTGATATCCTTGGCACAAATTTTTTAAAAGATTTTGTTTATGGTTTTTAGAGAGACGGAGAGGGAGGGAGAAAAAGAGGGAAAGAAATATTTATGTGAGTGAGAAACATTGATTGGTTTCTCTTGTACACCCTGGCAGGATCAAACCTGCAAGCCAGGCATGTTCCCTGAGCCAAATCAAACTGATGACCTTTCGCTTTGCGGATGACGCCTAACCAATTGAACCACACTAGTCAGGGCCTTGGCACAATTTTTACTGTGATTATATGTCTGTTTATTATTAAATTGTAGGGCTCCCTATATTCTGGGTATAAGTTTATCAGATATGTGACTTGCAAATATTTCTTTCATTCTGTGGGTTGTCATACAGGATGGTATCATTTGCAGCACAAAAGTTTTAAGTTTGGTAAACTGTAATTTATTATTTCTTTTGTTGCCTCTGCTTTTGGTGTATCTAAGAAAATCAGTGCTCAACGCTAGATTATGAAGATAAACTTCTCTTTCTCTCTAGGAATTTTATAGTGTTGACTCAAATATATGATCCATTTTGTGTTATTACCTTTATATAGTTATTTAGATAAAGGGTAGAACTTAATTTTCTGTATGTAGATAAGAATTTTTAACGTGTCACTTTTATAAAGCTATTTCTCTTTGTATTAGTTTCTTAGTATTCCTCTAGCAATTTTAATGTATATTTTTTAACCTTTCTATAGTCCATATAGTGTACCATGCAATAGTTAATATTGTACCACTTCTTATAAAGTGTAGAAAACTTTCAACCTTAAGGTACTCTTTTTTATCACCTTTGTTATCAGTTTCTTCAATTACTTGAAAGATGATGTTTTATTCTCTTTTGGCTTCCATAGTTTATGATGATAAGTCAGCCATTCATCCAGTCATTGTTCTTCTGTACTTTATGGGTCATTTTCTCTTGGCTACTTTCAACTTTTCCCTTTGTTTGCTTTTCAGCAAGCAGTTTGGCTACTTGGGGTCCACTGAGCTTCTTTATCTTAAAAAGATATATTTTATTGATTATGCTGTTACTGTCGTCCCAATTTATCCTCCTTTGACCCCCTGTAGCTGGCACCCCATTCCATCCAGCAATCCCACCACTTAGTTCATGTCACACACCTAAGTTCTTTGGCTACTCCATTTCCGATACTGTTCTTAACATCACCTTGTCTATTTTGTACCTGCCAACTATGATTTTTTTAATTTTAATTTTTTATTTTTTAAAGTATGTTTTATTAATTATGCTGTTACAGTTGTCTCATTTTTTTCTCCCCTTCATTCCCCTCCGCCCTGCCCCACTCCTCCCACCAGTATTCTTCCTCCCCCCCATCCCCGAGTTCATGTCTGTGGGTCGTACAAGTAAGTTCTTTGGCTTAAGTAGTTCTGTGTATTAGGTAGAGCAGCTTTACCCCTTGTCTTGGTAGTATGGCCTAATGTAGTAAGTGTCCTGTAGGGTCCAGTGGCACAGACTCCCCTATTACCCAAGCTGGGTGCTTGAGGTATACCGTTTATGTGGGCTGAGTACACCCTCCCCTTGTAGTTGAGCCTTGGTTGCTGTTGGCAGATCGTGGGAGGGATTTACCCGGGTCAGCCAGCTGCAAGGATTCGCTGTGAATACTTACCACCAACCTCTGCCCTCTGTGGAGGCTCAGCTGTGCAGGGGCAGGTGGTGGTGTTCTGATGTGGTTTGTAGCTGTCCGCAGGGTGCGCTGGCCCAGGGGCTTTTGGGTAGTGCAGGCCAAATTCCTCTCCCACCTGTTTTTTGCCCTGGGGCTACTATGCTTGAAGTATAAAGCAACCTGAGATGTCTTCTAATTGTGCTGGGCTTGGAGATTCCCAGGTGAAGCCAAGCTGTGAATCTAGGCTGGCTGCTGCTTGTGCTGGGCCTGGGGCTCACTGAGACAGGCTGTTGAATGTCTCAGAGGATTTGGGAAGTTTTGAAACATGAGCCAATACCAGCTATTCATATGGAAAAGCCGTTTCGGTGGACCTGTATGTTGGGTGGGTCAGGGTCTCTAGGGAGCTCCAAGGCAGGTCAAACAGTGTTAGCCAGGTTGATGGAGTCTCAGATATGGCACCAGCTTGCCTGCTCTGTGGCTCTGATAGGGGAGGGTTTAGAAAAGCGTCAATGGGCTCTGTTTACCTTGATGCCAGACACTTCAGTTTATCCCTGTATGACACTGGTGCCTTTCAAGCTTCTGCCCAGGTGTTGTAGCTTAGAGGGAGTGAGTCTGAGTAGGTGAGTCTGTGTGTGTCTTCGTTATTTTATTATATTTTTCTTTTTTTAAAAATGTATTTTATTGCCCTGGCTGGTGTGGCTCAGTGGATTGAGTGCGGGCCTGCAAACCAAAAGGTTGCCTGTTCGCAGTCGGGGCACATAGGCCAGGTCCCCAACAAGGGGCGCATGAGAGGCAATTGCACGTTGATGTTTCTATCCCTCTCTTTTTCCCTCCCTTCCCCTCTCTAACTGAAATAAATAAAATCTTAAAATATATATATATATTTTATTGGTTATGCTATTAGAGTTGTCCCATGTTTTTCCTCCCATTTATTCCCCTCTACCTGGCACCCTCTCTTCCACTAGCATTCTCCCCCTTGGTTCATGTCTGTGGGTTGTACATATAGGTTCTTTGGCTTCTCCATTTCCCATACTATTCTTAACCTCCTTCTATTTTGTATCTGCCATTTATGTTTCTTATTCCCTGTACCTTTTCCTCCACTCTCCTCCCTCCCCACTGATAACCCTCCATGTGATCTCCATTTCTGTGATTCTGTTCTTGTTCTAGTTGTTTGCTTAGTTTTTTTTTTTTTAAAGATTGTATTTATTTATTTTTAGAGAGAGGGGAAGGGAGGGAGAAAGAGAGGGAGAGAAACAGCAATGTATGGTTGCCTCTTACATGGCCCTCACTGGGGACCTGGTCTGCAACCCAGGCATGTGCCCTGACTGGGAATCAAACCGGGACCCTTTGATTCCCAGCCCGTGCTCAATCCACTGAGCTACACCAGCCAGGGCTGGTTTTGTTTTCTTTTTCTTTTTTTTTCTTTAGGTTCAGTTGTTGATAGTTGCGAGTTTGTTGTCATTTTACTGTTCATAGTTTTGGTCATCTTTTTTTTCTTAGATAAGCCCCTTTAACATTTCATATAGTAAGAGCTTGGTGATGATGAACTCCTTTAGCTTTACCTTGTCTGGGACGCACTTTCTCTGCCCTTCCATTCTAAATGATAGCTTTGCTGGATAGAGTAATGTTGGAGTAGGTCTTTGCCTTTCATGACTTTGAATACTTTCCAGCCCCTTCTTGCCTGCAAGGTGTTTCTTCTGAGAAATCAGCTGATAGTCCTATTGGAACTCTTGTAGGTAACTGTCTCCTTTTCTTTTTCTGCTTTGAAGATTCTCTCCTTGTTTTTCATCTTGGGTAATGTAATTATGATGTGCCTTGGTGTGTGCTTCCTTGAGTCCAACTTGTTTGGGACTCTCTGAGCTTCTTGGACTTCTGGAAGTCTTACTTCCTTTACCAGCTTAGGAAAGTTCTCCATTATTTTCTCAAGTTAAGTTTTCAATTTCTTGGTCTTCCTCTTCTCCTTCTGGCATCCCAATGAATGACTCAGATAATGAAACACTTAAAGTTGTCCCAGAGGTTCCTAAGCCTCTCCTCATTTTTTTGAATTCTTGATGCTTCATGCTGTTTCCATTGAATGTTTATTTCTTCCTTCTGTTCCACATCGTTGATTTGAGTCCTGGTTTCCTTCCTTTCACTGTTGGTTCCCTGTATATTTTTTTTTTATTTAATTTTTCATAGCCTTCACTTTTTCTTCTATTTTGTAACCACACTCAACCATTTCTGTGAGCATCCTGATTATCAGTGTTTTGAACTCTGCATCTGATAGGTTGGCTATCTTCACTGCTTAGATCTCTTTTTGGAGCTTTGATCTGTTCTTTCTTTTGAGCTGTATGTTTTGTCTCAGTGCGAGTTTTAAGTTGTAAGGGGAGGAGCCTTAGGTGTTTGCCAGGACAGGGCAACCTTCTTTGTTGCGTTGTAGCGCTGTATGTGGGGGAGGGGTCAGAGAAGGAACAATGCCACTTGCTCATCTCTTTGCCGGCTTTCAGTTACTTCCCCTCCTAACCACAAGCAAATTGGGCCCTTCTGTTGCTGATTCACAGTTAGGTGAGCTTATGTATGTTCTAGGACACTGGGTCTCTCCAGTGAACTCTCCTGTGAGGCTGGGAGTTTCTCCCACCTCCACAATCCCCACAGGTTTTTATATTCAGAGGTTTTGAGGCTTTTCTTGCCCGTGCTGGAACCATGGGTTGTGCAGTCTGTTTTGCTCCCCAGTTGTTCCTCCTGGTTTATCTGCATGCAAATGTGGGGCCACCTGGGCCTCCAGCCACCACTTTGCCCCATGTCGTCTCCACCTGGCTGCCTGTTTCTGCCCCTCCTACCAGTCTAAATGAGTATTTCTTTAACTCCTTGGTTGTCGGACATCCATACAGTTGAATTTTCTGGCAGTCTGGTTATTTTTTGTTTTTAACTTTGTTGTTGTCCTTCTTTTGGTTGTGGGAGGAGGCAAAGTGTATCTGCCTACACCTTCATCTTGGCTGGAAGTCTGTGTGTGTGTTCTTTAAAAGGAACTGCTTGGGGTTCAGCTCTTTCTTCCACTAACTCAATACTTGTTGGTTTTTGCAGCCAGGAGTTTTGGGACTTATCTTCCTGGTACTAGAACTCTGCGCTGGGGGTCTGGTGTGGGTCTGGGACTCTTTGCTCTTGAGATATCCCTCACATATTTTTATCCAGCACATGTGGGTGTGGGACCAGCTCATTCTACATCTGTGCACCTCTACCAGTCTGGATGGATGTGTTTTCTATAATTCTGTAGTTGTCAGATTTCCATTCAGCTTGATTTCTGATGGTTCTGATTGATGGTTGTTCTATATTTTAGCTGTAATTTTGATATGGTTGTGTGAAAAGGAGAGCCATGTCTGCCTGCACCGCCATCTTGTCAAAAAGTGCATACCTTCTTACCATACTACGTGATATAAAAAAGAAAGAGCCTCCTTGTATAATTTCTACTTGTTTGGGGTATTTCAATTACAGTGTATTTTTTCTTGGTAAAATGTGGTGAGATCTTTCATATATGCTTGTTTTGGGGGGAAGGTCTTTTTTTTTTTTTTTAAGATTTTTGTTTATTTTTAGAGAGAGGGGAAGAGAAGGAGAAAGAAAGGGAGGGAATTGCCTCTCGCATTCCCTCTGCTGGGGACCTGGCCCACAACCCAGGCATGTGCCCTGACTGTGAATCGAACTGGCCACCCTTTGATTCACAGGCCGGCACTCTACCACTGAGCCACACCACACCAGCCAGGGCAGAGGAGGGTCTTTTTATAATCTCTTTGTCCTTTTTCGGGATTTACTTGTGCCTTTTAACAATACCTCTCACTAAAGAAAGAATGGATCTGTGGAATTCTTACCGTAACATGTATAGCTACAGCCTGCCCTGTGAAAGTTTCCAGTTTCTGTTGGTTTACTACAGAACTAGGATTCTCTGTTATCTAGGGTTCCTCCTACCAGATCCTTTCTTCCTGAGCTTTTCAGTATAGTCTTCTAATTGTAATTTAACCTTCTTTCTTCCTGCTACTAATTTTTCTCTAGTCTTTTATCTGTTTTTACTTTTATCTGGAAGACAAAGTCATACTATTTTATTTCGCATAATGTATCTCTAAAAATTTAAATTATAAAAAAATGAAGTATTTTTTGGAAGAAGTAAATTCACTCATAATTTTACCATGCTCATCACAATGTGGTTAATATATTTTGTATATTTTCTTTTAAAATTTTCTTCTATGCATTCATTTAACTCAGTTAAAAATATAACATCCATTCCCTCATTGTTATACAGTAGGACATTTTATAAAATTTATAGTTTTAAACAGCCATGTAAAATATTTTTATACACATTTTTTTCATGTCTTGAAATTATATATATAATATGAGATAAAATGACACCATACTTAATAAATGCTATTTCTTTCATATTTCCTTTGGCTGCATGCTAAGTAATGGAATCAGTAATTTTCTTGAATCTTATTGCTATATTGCTCTCCAAAAAGAATTGCCATGGCTGGTATGGCTCAGTGGATTGAGTGCAGGCCTGCAAACCAGGTGTTGTCGGTTTGATTCCTGGTTGGGTCCCCAGTAAGGGGTGTGTGAGAGGCAGCCACACACTGATATTTCTTTCCATCTCTTTCTCCCTCCCTTCCCCTCTCTGTAAAAATAAATCAATAAAACCTTTTAAAGAAACTAAAAAAAAAAGGAATTGGATTATGGTGCCATCAACAGTATAGGAAAATAAATGTTCACTGCACTCTGGTCATTAGGGATTATGTTTTAAGGAACTTAGCTATACTAATAACTTAGTGTGCAAAAATGCCTCTTGTGGTTTTTATATTCATATTTCTTTGAGTATACGTGAGGGTAAATGTTTTCTTATATATTTGTTTCATGTAATTTTTAAAAAATATTTTTAGAACAGGGAAAGGAGGGAGAGAGAGAGGGAGATGAATAGCGATGTGAGAAACATTGATTGGTTGCCTATAATGTACTCATCTACATTTCTTTAATTAAAAATACTAAATAGCCCTGGGTGGAGTGGACAGTGGATTGAGCACTGGCCTGGGAACCAAAGGGTTGCTGGTTCGATTCCCAGTCAGGGCACATGCTTTAGTTGCAGGCCAGTTCCCCAGTAAGGGGGTGCACAAGAGATAACCACACATTGATATTTCTCTCCTTCTCTTTCTCCTTCCCTTCCTCTCTGTCTAAAAATAAAATAAATAAAAGTTTTTTAAAAACCTAAATAATACTTTTTTTTTTGGGGGCCCTTGTGACTCAGCTGGTTAGATACTGTCCAGCAAAGTGAAAGGTTGGAAGTTTGATTCCTGGTCAGGGTACGTGCCTGGGTTGCGGTTTGAGCCCCAGTTTAGGTGCAAAGGAGAGGCAACCACCTGATTTTTCCAATTCACATTGATATTTCTCTCCCCATTTCCCCTCTCTCTAATAGTAAAGAAATAAAACCTTAATGAAAACTTTGTTTGAAGGGAATTTTTATTAAGTTTATGTACAAAAAAACTCAACAACATACATTTAGCCCAGCTCTGTGGCCACTTCTTTAGCCTTTTCCAGCTTGGCAGTGCAAGCCATGGACATTTGACCCAGGACACTGCCTCCCCAATGGTGGTGGATCTCATCAAATCTGTTGTAATTGGTATAGATAGTTTCTGCCAGCTTGGCCCAAGCTGCTTTGTCTTCTGAGTTAACCTGTGTGAACGGGATGTTGGTACAGGTCTTCCTGTGGACTAGACCCCCGCCAGCCTGGCTTTCCGCTTGATGATGTAATAGGGAACCCCCATCCTATAGCAACAGGGCAGGCAGGAAGATGACCGGGTTTATGGGATCAACATCACTACCAGCTGGACTTTGTTGTTCTCCACTATGGTGGTGATAGTGTTAACCCCTGCTCAAAGGGCAGGTGGCTTCTTGGTGGGGACATCCCATTTGCCAGCAGCTTTTTTCCTCAGCCTTTGTCTCTGGTGTGTACTTGTGGCCCTGTTTAAGCAGTTTAGTAGCTGTTTTGCATCCAAGGCCTGGATGAACTGGTTAATGGCAAGAGACACTTTCAGATGCTTATAGAGGACAGCCCTTTGCTGCTGCAAATGAATGTAGCAGGGGCATTTGACAAAGCAGGTGAGGTCTCTTTTGGGCCGGATGTCTTATCCAATGCCAAAATTCTTAGACCTCTTCTCAAATAGGGGATTCGATACCTTCTTGGCCTTCTGCTTTTTCATGACAGCAGGTGTTGTTGCCACCTCCTTCCCCTTAGTCTTCTTTCCTTTTGGCATCTTGGGCTGCAGGATAAGAGAGAAATAAAGAACATTTTTTAATTTAAACATTTTGAATTTATATTTGTGATCAGTAAATTTTAAAGGTCTAATATGAAATTTTCTTCCCCAATTGCTAAACAGTTGTTCTTACACCTAATCATCCCAAAGAGTAATCATTCACTGACTGAAGTCTTTTATTGGATTTAGTTATACTTACAGAAGCAACTGTTTCTTTCCTACAAGGTAAATCATACAACCAATAGTGTTTACATATGTGAAGGAAGTAGAACTTAGAACCAAACAATTGCCTGCCTTTAGCAAGTGTGCTTGTGTTTTCGCTCCTTCCATTTTATCCATCATATATTTTTTGTGTTACCATGTCTGGAGACTGTGATAGATGCTGGGACTATAGCCATGAAATAGAGCTTATAATCTACCAGAATAGATACACATAATTGCATAAATAACTGTGATTACAATATATGACAAGATGGAAAGTATAGGTAATTCATAATATGGCACCTAACCTAATGGAGGGATTCAAGGAAACCTTTCCTGAAGAAGTGACTTTAAGCAAGGATCTGAGGGATGAATAAGAAATTATCCACTGTGAAAGAGGTTCAGAGTGAAGGACAATATTTCAGGTAGAGTAAAAACAACACATGTAAGTTTGTGAGGCAAGAATGAGCTTTGGAGTATTTACAGAACTGAAAGAAGAAAAATCAGTATTGCCCAGACAGTGAGATGTTGAGAAGAGAGAAGGTTGTAGAGAGGAAAGTAGGGGTAGGTTGTGTAGGGAAACTACTGAAAAGGTGTTAAGTGGGGAAAAGATATATTTGGACTTGCGTTTTTGAAGTTCATGCTGTAAATTGGTAGGCATCAGGTAAGGGTGAATATTGAGAGACTATTTAGTAGAAGGCCATTACTTGGTCCTGATGAAAGTTGATATTGTCTTGCAGTTGGCTAATACTAATGTAATAGAGGTAGTCAGATCTTGTCAGTATTTAGGAAGAAGAATGGCCAATGTGGTGGTTGATTAAATATGAGGGTAGGAAGCAGGCTGCCAAAAGATGATGTCTAGGTATGGGCAATATGTGGTTTAAGAGTATCATTACAAAGATAGGGAAAACTTCAGGAAGAGTAAGTGTTGTCATTCATACATTTTGGACAGAGCTTAAAGTGCCTATGTATCGTAGGAAGTTTTACATATGGAACAAAGGACAAATCTAAATAGGAGGTAAAATTTGGGACTCACTGGTATATCCTGATAATTTAATTGGTAGATCTATGGAAAATGAATGAGATTGACTAGTGCTTAACATGTAATGAGAAGACATCTTAAGTCAGAGCCCTGAGGAACTAACATTTAAAGGTTGGATAAAGGTTATCAGAAAGGTGTTGCCAAAGAGATAAGAGGAAAATCAGAAGAGTGAAATATAGCATGGTAAGAAATAATAGCATCTTATGGCTTATGTTGTGTGTACTTACTTGCTATTATCATAGTTTCCTGCTTTTATTTTATTGTGTAATTTATTTGTTACTGTATTATATGAGGTCTGTCTAGAAAAAGTCCAGCCATTGTTAATATAATGAGAATGGTTTGGGCAACATTGAGGTACCTTGGCAGCCAAGGAGAGTGGACTGGAATGGCATGAAATTGAACAGTGACAACTTCACTGTACTAGTCAGTGGGGGTGGTAGGCTCCATTGAGTGAGCATGTGTACTGTGTGGCTGTTGCATTCAAAATGACTGAGCAAGTAGAACAATGAATCTGCATCAAATTTTGTGTTAAGCTTGAGCAATCCTCTGTGGAAACTATTTGGATGATTCAGAAGGTTTTCAGAGATGATGCAATGAGTGCAGTGCAAATAAAATGTGGCACACACACTTCAAAGATGGTCAAGAATCTGTTGAAAGTGATCCATGTTCTGGAAGGCCTGCAACAAGCAGAACACCTGAGACTAGAGAACGTGTATAGGCTGCAGTCAACAAAGATCAACGAATGACTGTGAGAATTAGAAGCTGATCTGGGGATTCCCAAAACTACCGTGTCCAAGGTTTTGACAGTATCTTGGCATGAAACGTGTTGTGGCAAAATTCATTTTGGGGATTCTGCTACCAGAGCAGAAGGCTGGATACTTTCTGGACAGACCTCGTATGCTGCAAAAACTCTTTGGGAAGCAAGATAAAGTACACAAGTAATTAATAGGTGTGACATCCAGGAACATTCTTCATATAAGACAATGCCATTGAAACTTATTCTGTTTATTATTTTTACAATTATATCTGTCTTGTTAGTAGTGGAAAGAAATGTTAGTACTGGCTATATGTTTATTTCTGGTTTTATATTGGGGGCTGATAGGGAATAGGATCCATAATAACTTGAGTACCACTTTGTGTGAATGATCAGAGTAACTAGAATAATGAGAGCAGTTCCTTCCTTCCAGGAGGCAGGTCAGCACATGTGAGACCATACCGTCGCACTTAAATCAAAATTGAGTTTTGCCCGCCCTTGCTGGTGTAGTGGATTGAATGCGGGCTGGGAACCAAAGGGTCGCCACTTCGATTCCCAGTCAGGGTACATGCCTGGGTTGCAGGCCAGGTCCCCTGTGAGGGCCATGTGAGGAGCAGCCATACATTGCTGTTTCTCTCCCTCTCTTTCTCCCTCCCTTCCCCTCTCTCTAAAAATAAATAAATAAAATCTTAAAAAAAAAAAAATTGAGTTTTGCTTTTTATTTCAGGACAAACCAGACCTAACTGACTAGAATTACCCTACCTGATTGTATGTAGAAAGTAAAGAGATAGAGGCAAATGTTAAAAGCTGTGTCCCAGTCTTAATGTTGAGAATCTTTTTGTTTTTATTACTTTAATGCTAAAAAATCTTGGCAGGAATTTAAAAGTTCAGCAGAATTTACTTTTTAAAATTTATCTGGTGCCCTGAGGAAGATCTCATATCAAGGTGAATTTGTGAAGAACGCTCTGAAATGTTACTCTTGGTAGCAACTAGTACAGATGTTGCTCCCATCTTTTAATAGTTTTGAAGTTACAAGGAAGATGATATACGTTTGTAATCTGAAAAATCTTTATTTGTTTTCTCTCTTTTTTTAATAGAGATGTGAACTGTGTCCTCATAAGGATGGAGCTTTAAAAAGAACAGATAATGGGGGTAAGTGCAGAGATTTAAAAAGTTTTTTTTTTTTAATTGAAAACTGTAGTGGGAAAGTATTTTAAGATATTTGGTAGTTCATATTATATAAAGTTAAATAGTGTTTACCGCTCAGATATTTTTAGCATCAGTGGATATAATTTATGATTTTTTTTTATTGAAACAAGATTTTCTATTTAGTGGACAGAATTAAGTATTGTTTTTTCTTAATGCAGAATGATCCATGTACTTTTAATCAAAATCTTGATTTTTTTAATGGATACCATTTCTTATAGAAATTATTTTTGAAAAAATAAGCCACTTTTTTTTTTTTTTAAAGATTTTATTTTTACTTATTTTTAGAGAGAAGGGAGGGGAGGGATATGTAGAGGAGAGAAACATTGATCTGTTTCCTCTCACATGTACCCCAACTGGGGACCAGCCGTGACCAGGAATTGAACCAGTGACCTTTCGCTTTGCAGGGCAGTGCCCAACCCGACCATACCTGTCAGCAAAATAAGCCACTTTTCTCTTTCTCTCAGTTAAAATCTGTTGTTTTAAGATTCTTTTTTTCCTTTTTTGTGTACTGCTGGACAGATGATGTTTCTCTGGAATGTTAATTTTAACACCCTTGTCTTTTTGCTTGATAAAAAAGAAATGCTGGCATCTGTCTCTACATTGTTTGAGCTTTCCTGAGGACCCTTGTGTATTTCTCATTTTCATCTCTATTTTTAGTTACCTCTCACAGAGAAATCTATATTTCTTTGTAGTTCAGTACCATGAATTTATTAAAATGTGGTATACTGTGAAACTTAAGGAACTGATGAAGAAGCTAAATAAGTTAGAGGTATAACATAGTATACACTTCCATTTTGGGTAGTCAGCTCTAAAGTATTGGCATAGAATATAGTAATGGCATTAGTAAAGAAAAGGGAAAAATAACAATGTTTTTGTCTATTTATATTTTAATTTAATGTTTAGACTATGCTATACAGTCATATTACCCAAAATTTAAAAAAATTTTAACAACTCACCCTCCTACTCCTTGTTCACCATTTGCCAAGTTCCTTATCAATTTTCCTGCCACAATATAATTGCTGTTAATTACTTTTTTGCCTATCCTTCTAGGTCATTTGGCATATGAAAATATATATTGACAGACACATAATTTCCTCCAATTTTTAATCTTTTTATAAACAATCTTTACCTGAGGACATCTTTGTTGACTTTAGAGAGAGAGGAATGGGAGAGAAACAATGATGTGAGAGAGAAACATCAGTTGGTTGCTTCTTGTATGTGCCCCGCAAGGGACCGAACCTGCAACCTATGTATGTGCCCTAACTGGGAATTGAACCTGTGACCTTCTGGTTTGCATGACAACCCCTAACCGACTAAGCTACACTGGTCAGGAGTTCTTCAATTATTTTTTTATTTTTTTAAAGATTTTACTTTTTTATTTTCAAAGAGGGGGGAAGGGAAGGAGAAAGAGAGGGAGAGAAACAAACGTGTGGTTGCCTCTTGTGTATCCCCAGCTGGGGACCTGGCCTGCAACCCAGGCATGTGCCCTGACCAGGAATTGAACCAGTGACCCCTTGGTTCACAGGCTGGCACTCAATCCACTGAGCCACACCAGCCATTGCTCTTACTGACTGTTTTGTTAATCTGAAGTGCAGTTTGTGAAAGAAGGACAGAATAGTTTTTTTTATTTGAAGTAAAAATCACACAGCATAAAATTTACTACCTTAATGTACAGATGTTCCTGACTTAACAATGCTTGAACTTAATGAAGCCGAGAAAACTATACCCATTCAGTAGGAACAGTAGTTTGAATTTTCATCTTTTCCTAGGTTAGTGATATGTGATATGGTGCTCTTCGATGATACTGGGCAGTCAGCAATATGATTATGAGATTAAACAACTGATACTCTATAGTGTATTCATTTTTTTAGTATATTTTATTGATTATGCTATAACAGTTGGCCCAAATTTTCCCCCTTTGCCTGCCTTTGCTTGGTACCCCTTTTCCCTCCAGCAATTCCCCCTGCCCTTAATTCATATCCATGGGTCATGCATGTAAGTTCTTTGGCTTCTCCATTTCCCATACGTTCCTTAACATCCCCCTGTATATTTTGTACCTACCAATTTTGCTTTTTTTTTTTTTTTTTTTAATTATAAAGATCTTATTTATTTATTTTCAGAGAGAGGAGAAGGGAGAGAGAAAGAGCAATGTATGGTTGCCTCTCACATGGCTCTCACTGGGGACCTGGCCCGCAACCCAGGCATGTGCCCCGACTGGGAGCCTCTGGTTCCCAGCCTGCGCTCAATCCACTGAGCTACACCAGCCGGGCCCCAATTTTGCTTTTTAATCCCTGTACCTTTTTCCCCGTATTCTCCTTCCCCTAACCCCCAGCCCCATGATAATCCTCCATTTCATCTCCATATCTATGATTCTATTTCTATTGTAGTTGTTTGCTTAGTTTCCTTTTTTTTTTAGATTCAGGTATTGATAATTGTGAGTTTGTTGTCATTTTACTGTTCATAGTTTTGATCTTATTTCTCTTAGATAAGTACCTTTAACATTCATATAATAAGGGCTTGGTGATGATGAACTCCTTTAGCTTTATCTTGTCTGGGAAGCACTTTATCTGCCCTTCCATCTAAATGATAGCTTTGATGGATAGTAATCTTGGATGTAGGTCCTTGGCTTTTCATCACTTTGAATACTTCTTGCCCCTCCTTGCCTGCAAGGCTTCTTTTGAGAAATCAGCTGATAGTCTTATGGGAACTTCTTTGTAGGTGACTCTCTGCTTTTTCCTTTGCAACTTTTAAGATTCTCTCTTTATCTTTAACCTTTGGCATTTTAATCATTATGTGTCTCAGTGTGGTCCTCTTTGTGTCCATCTTGTTCAATCCTGGACTTGTATGCCTATTTTCTTCGCCAAATTGGGGAAGTTTCCTTGGGGAAGTTTTCTTTTCAAATAAGTTTTCTATTTTTTGCTCTTCCTCTTCTCCTTCTGGCATCCATGTGATTCGGATGTTGGCACATTTGGAATTGTCCCAGAGTTGTGTCCTTGTGTCCTCATTTTTTCAATTCTTGTTTCTTCATTCTGTTCTTGTTGTTTATTTTATTAATTTATTTTTTTAATCTAGAGAGAGGGAAGGGAGGGAGAAAGAGAGGGAGAGAAACAGCAATAGAAACATCAATGTGTGGTTGCCTCTCACGTGCTCCTTCCCCCACATGCCCCTTCCTGGGGACCGGGTTCTTGTGCCCTGACTGGGAATCTAACCGGGACCCTTTGGTTCGCAGGCCAGCGCTCAATCCACTTAGCCACACCAGCAGAGCTCTCTGAGCATCTTGATCACCAGTGTTTTGAATTCTCCATCTGATAGATTGCCTATCTCCATGTCGCTTAGTTCTTTCTCTGGAGTTTTGTTCTGTTCTTTCATTTGGGCCGTAGTTTTTTGTCTTCGCAACTTGGCAGCCTCCCTGTGTTTCTGTGTATTAGGTAGAGCTGTTTTGACTCCCTGTGTGGGCACACCTGTTATGTTGCAAGGGCAGAGCCTTAGGTATTCACCAAGGTGTTGCTACCTTCTTCGCCTCTTTGTGGTGCTATATGTGGGGGAGGAAAAATGCTGCATACTCGGCTTTTTTCCCCCTTTTCCAGTGACCTCCCTTCCTTTCATAAGTGACTGGTGCCCTTCTAGTTGCTGCCCTGATGCTGATTCCCAGAGTTGGTGGGTTTGTGTTATGTTCTCGTACCCTGTAGGCCCTTTAAATGGAATCTCCTGAGAGAATGGCAGTTTCAGCCACTGCCCCAACCCACACTGGTTTTTACAGCCAGTGGTTATGAGGCCTTATTTTCTTGGGGATGGAACTCTGGGCTGCACAGTCCAGCCTGGGGCTGGGGTCATTTGCTTCCCAGTTGTTCATCACTGCACATGAATGTGGGACTCCCCCTTCTGTTGGCTGCTGCTGCTGCTTCTTCCCTGCCACCACCTTGCCGAGCCACATCACATCCTTTCTGCACCTCCTACCAGTCTGGATGAATGTTTCTTTAAATCCTTGGTTGTGGGACTTCCATACAGTTCAATTTTCTGGCACTTCTGTTTATTTTTTGTTTTTAAATTGGTTGTTATCCTTCTTTTGGTTGTGCGAGGAAGCAAAGTGTATCTACCTATGCCTCCATGTGGCTGGAAGTTTTCTCTTCCTGTTTTTAAGTTGCCTCTTTATTGAAATGTTAACTTGGTTGCTGTAAACTTTTGACAATGTTGATTCTCACATTTTGTACTTCATTTTCCAGTATTCCTGTGACAGCACAGACCCTTGGAGCTGCCATCACTCCAAATGCTTCATTTTTAACCTTTACCTGCCAGTTTTCAAAATGCTAGTACATTATTTGGTTGCCAGTAACAGAAATAAATTCTGTTAAAAAGAATATATTTTTTAAAAAGGAATAGCTTCTTAAGCAAAATTAGGGACGTGTATGACATACCTTACAGACTTAAGAGAATAATTAAGCAGCTGTCATTTGGAGTGACTGGAACTAGAAACTAATAGTCTTTTCAAGGGTGTTACTCTAGGATGAATAGGGAATGGATACTGAACATACTTAACTGTAGAAACTTACTATAATATTGTATGACTTAATGGATGTGGGCTTAGATGAATGAGCAGAGTCACTCATTCAGTGTGGACAGCTGAGTGTAGATGGTTTTACCCTGAGTTAAAGATTGTGGGATGGAAAGTTACTTAGGAGTAAACAGAATGTTGAGATGTACTTTGCATGTGTTGAGTTTAGATGATGGTGAGGTAGCTAATAATGTATATGTCAGTAGGAAATTGGGTATAATGTCCACTTTTAGCTGTTACCATTCCTGTCTTTTTGTAGTTTCTTTCCTGTGAGCCTACCACATTCTTGATATCTATCTAGTGTTTTACATATGCAAATAACTTTTTAATTAAAAATTTTTTTATCCTCACCTGAGAACGTTTTTCATTGCTTTTAGAGAAGAGAGGAAGGGTGGGGGTTGGAGAGAGAGTTGGAGGGAGAGAGAGACACACACACACATCAATTGGTTGCTTCCTGCATGTGCCCCAACTGGAAATCAAACCCTCAACTCAGGTATGTGCCCTGACCAAGGGATTGAACCGATGACCTTTTGGTTTATGTGATGAGGCTTCAACCAACTGAGCCATACCAACTGGAGATACAAACACTTTTTTACTGAAATTTAGGGATAGTGTTTTACAGATTCCTTCTTCATTTAGTAATATATCTTGGCAATCATTACACAGAAATGAAGAGCTCTCCCTTTCTCTCATATGCATCTGTGTAATATATTTTGTTTTTACATCTGTATAATATTTAATTGAATAAATGAGTCATGATTGTTTAACCAGTCTCTTATTGATAGACATTTAATTGTTGTCAGTCTTTTTTTAAACACTGAATCATCATGTACAGTCTAATCTGTGACAGGAATTCTTTTCATCCGCGTGATAAAAACGTAACCCCCTGGGAATTTCCACGTCTTGAGCTCAGCTCTGTGGAAATTAACACTCCCGTGTGGGCCTGCGTAAAAATCATGCTCTTGGAAAAAGGAATTCCTTTAAGGGAAATTGGATTAATTTACTTCCTAGGACTTGTTAACTTGCTGGGGCCCTTCCCCCGGAACCAAGGGATTATGCTAATGATTGCCCGGAACATCTTGGACAGCTAATGAATAGCCATTCCCATTTTGCTGTGTCCGGAGCTTCCCAATAAAAACCCGGCTAAGCCACGCTCGAGGCTTTTTTCCTGGGATGAGAGGAATCAAGCCACGTGGCCCCGGATTCCTTCCCCCCGCGTGTCTCAGTGTGAGATTATTTCACGCATTCGGTTACGGTCACCCACGGGTTTCGGCTGGGACGAAATCCCCACGACACAAATCTTAGGGCAGCGATGAGCTACTGGCCAAAATTCCTAGAAGTGGAATTACTGGGTAAGAGGGGTTACATGTATCTCTAACTTCAATAGATTTTCACTGTTAATTTATGAAATCTGTATTTTTAGCCAAATTCTCCTCTATTGAGATTGTACTAATTGAGACTTTATTTGCAATACATGAGAAGAGTCTGTTTTCATCATACTTTCCTTGGAACAGTTCCATGACCACCTGAATGGGTTTCAGTTTTGGATTATTGATGAAACTCACAAGTCACAATTGGCATATCCAATCCTAAATATCTTACAAAGGACAAGCATAGTCATTTTCAATGTTACAGAGGCCTCCAAACTCTGAGGCAGGTTTTGGTGTCTCCAGTATTTTGGTGTAAGGTTGACCAGAAGCTGATGTTAGTACATGATGTTAGTAGTATGGTCACAGAAAAGCCACCAGATTTGGGGACCCTCAGCTTAAAAATGTCTATTAGCCACACAGCCTCTGTCTTTGTGACTAGCTCTTCTATTTTAATGTGGTTATAGACCATAAAATATAAGTCATACAATATACATTCCTGACGGGCAAGTATAGTAGGCTAAAGAGCATTCTTTTTTTTTTTTTTTTTTTTTAATTTTTTTTTTTTTTAAA